>JAEIHY010019924.1:0-12240 GCA_018904565.1 Drosophila tsacasi
TATTTATATGTATTTGTATATATGGAAAGGAAGAATAAGAATAAGCAGCAGCAGCAGCAGCGATAACAATTGCAATAAAAACAAGAACATAAACAGAGCGTGTGTGCCTCATCGTTATCGATGATTGTATCGAAACAGAGACCTTTTTATATATATCTGTGATTTTTTGTTTGTATATAATTGTTGATTTAATATTAATCAAAAAATAACACAAAGGAATTAGTGTTTGTTTTGCAGTTTTAATAATTGTCAAACTCAATTAGTTTCTTGTTAGTTAGGCAACAAAAAACTATGGTATTTATTTAGCGCAGCTTCTTTTTTTTGGGTTTAATAAAGCTTGAATGCAGCAGAACTTAAATAATAATTTAATACATCAATGGAATATATTAAATATTTAAAATATAAAATAAAATCCATTAGATTTAGTTAAAAAAAATCGTTGACTTTGTAGTCCAAGTATTTTAAAGTTTGTGCCTAAACTGAGACAGTTTCTCATCTATAATTGAAGTGTATTCCTTTATGTTCTATAAACTTTTAACTTTTCCTACAATTAAAAAAAAAAAATATTTACTCTTAAATCTTAACTATAAATTGGACAACAACAACCCACTTTGTATGCTTGGAAAACAATCTGATTTCGTGGCTGCAATTGCAATTGCCATTGAAAATGCATTTGCCGGAAAATGAGCAGGCACAGAAGGAGGTCAGCTTCAATTTCGATTATAATTTAACTAAAGAGCCTTCGAGTGGCTTCAATGGCCACATTGGAGAGATAATTAAATCAGGGTGTCGATGTGGCATTCCCCATTAAGTCGGGCATTTGGAATTTGGAATCAAGCAGGCATCGAGTCCCGGCACCAAGTCCCGCCATTAATTTTGATTTGGGCCTCACACAAGGTGCGATGTGTATGCTCATTCATCTCATTCAATATGCTCCAATCCAGGACCTTTTGTTCTCGACTAATTGTTTATGAATTGTTATGTTGCCACTATTGCTGTTGCCACTGATGCTACTGCTGCTGCTGAGGAATAAGGAGTTACGGTGTTGCAATTAGCTAAGCTTTTGCACTAGCACTTGCACATACTTACACACATCACATACACACACTAGTATACATCTAAATATATATATATACATATATATATATATATGAATTAAATAAATAAATAAATGAAACATATACATATAATTATAGAGAGCATGCAGTGCACGAAGGACAGCTTCGAGGCAGAAGTTGTTGGCTTAAGCTTTGGCTTTAAATGTTCAATATTCAATTACACCCAAACACAATCACACTACACACACACACACACACACACACACAGATACAGTTTGGCAATGGCAGGACATTATGTTGAATAATCAATGCAATTAACCCAAAAGTCAGGGACTCTGCTTAATATTCTTGACTTGAAAGCGTTTGAATAATAATGCATTTCAAATAGCTCAATGACTTGTTATCCCTGTTTGTTTTATATAGAAAGTATACAGCAGTATACAGTATAAGGTCCTTATTTAAGTTCCCATTTTAAGGAACTTCAAATAATTTGTGGAGGCTGTGAAAAAAAAAAGTGTTAAATAACTATAATAACAATACATTTATTATTGGGCTGTAAAGAATATTTAAAACTAACTATATTGGGCTTTGAAATTTATTTTTTTGTTGGGCTTTAAAAATAATGAATTAATAATAATCAAAAATAAAAAACCCGAATTTAGTTTGGCTTCGAAAAATAATTAAAATCATTTGGTTTTGGTTTCCAGAAAATACTGGAACTTAATTTTCTGAACTCTTAGCTAATTTTGCAAATGAAAGTTGTAAACTGTTCAAATTTAGAATTAGAATTTTGATTTCAAAACACTTTTAATAGCATTTGACTGGTCTTGTTGAACTTAAGCCTTTTATCTCAGGACTGAAGCTTAAATTAGCTCTAACTGACCCTTCTCAAGTTCAAAGTTTTGATTGTACTCCTTTTTTGTGTGTGTTTTAGCTTGACCCTTGAATAGTTCCAGGTAATTTATTTTTTATTCTTGTCGAATTTTCTTTGGCCAAGTGTGTTTGAAATATATTTAAGGGGAAAGGGAAGGAGGAGGAGCTGCAATCACGGTTAAATCCGCACTTTCAAGGATATTTGAGTGGTAGTCACGTCACTGAACAAAAAATTTAATTTTTCTTATTGTAAAATAACACATAATTAATAAGTAAAATACATCATTTATAGTATATCTGTATTGTAGGTTTAAAGTTTAAACTGGGTGTTGATAGAGAAGGTCCTTAATTCATGTTTTAAGGTCTAGGAAAAGCATGAGAAATTTAGGAATATGTTTCGAAAAAATGTAGTTATATTCTATTTATTAAAATTAAACCAATTTAGCAATTATTTTGCCTTTCTCTTAGTGCCGAAATTCTCTTCTTTTCGGGGTTTCTCTCTTTGTCGAGTGTGTGTGTTGATGTAAGAAGCAAGTGTAAATAAAGAAAAGTCGTGCCCGTTGTGCAAGCACTCAAAAGTGGCTGCACACACACACACTCACTCACACACAAAAAAAAAAAGAATTAAAAGCAAAAGAGAAAGAGAGGGAAGAAAGAGAAAGAAAGAAAGCAACGACTCACCTGCAGTCCTGGCACGTTTCTTGGAAGCGTGTGTGTAGCTTTCGCCTGCTCTGCCCCTCTCCGGTGCGGCTCTTCCTTGCTCCTTGCTTGATATACTCCAAAAGGACTCTTCTTTTTTTTAATATATAGTTTTTTCCTTCTTTTTTTTATGGGTTCTCTAGGCTAAGGTTTTCAACAAGCACTCGTCGTCATCGATGTTTGCACGTTTCGCTTTATTTATTTGGAAATCTTTTCTTATTCCAAGGATCCTGTTTTTTTGTGCTTCTTATTTTTACGTGTGCCTGCCTGACAAAGTGTATTTGTATTTGCTTAAAAATCAATTACGTCATCATTGTAAAATGGCAATTGGATATATAGCGATGGCAACTCTGGCTGAGTTGGCTTCCATCTTCTTCTGCAAATCCGTCGCCTTTCATCGGTTTGTTTGTTTGTTTGTCGCCTCTTCCACTCCACCACTTGTGTCAATACTTATCAGGCGATATTAACGTCACTGTGACAGGGTCCACCCCAAGGCCCAACCCCCCGCCCCCTTTTATATTCACCTGGCATCTGTTTGTGTCACATGTCCTTTCCAAAAAAAAAGGAAAAAAGAAGAGACCCAGCATCGAATCGAGCGAGAATCTTCTTCATTGTTTGCGCCATATTTTATTTATGTTTTGTCAATTTTTGTGCAACTTTTGCTCATCGCTTTGTTGCCGTCTACCCTTAACCCTTGTGAACCCCACGCCCCCCGCCTGACACTCACTCGCTCGTTGTAAATGTTATAACGCAGCAGATTTGACAGCTCCTTTGGGCCATTTCATTTGTGGCAAACTTTTTCAATGGCCGTCAAATAATGCAGCCATCTGACATTGAAAGGTGTTTCTCTCCTCCGCCATCTATCTATATATATATATAGTATATATATATATGCTACATGTGTACGTTCTGAGGGGATGTGCGTCGTGGTTCAAATTCATTCCATTATTGTCGTTTTGTGTTCAGTGCTTTCCCAATGGGATTTCCCGGTGCTTATCATCGATAGGTTTGTGTGTCCACAATGGAGGGTGAGGGTGAGAAATCGGTAATTGGATTGCTTGGCACTCCAGTGTTTGGCCGATAAAATGTCATCGATAAATTTGGTTTTATTAGCGACCATTTATCGGTATAATCAATCTATTTAAAAGAGCATACCGCACCTTATGCCGATATTATCGATAGGTTTTAGTAATTTGATTGCAAAACTTATTAAGCGATAAAGCTTAATTTGCCACAATTCTTTTTTGATATTGGATTGGATTTTCAAGGAAATATAATTGATAAATTGTTTTTTTTTTTTTATCCGTCATTAATAGGTAGAATCCATCGATCTTTTATCGACTTAAGCAATATACTTAAGAGTATATACATATTTACTTATTGTGACATTTTTAATGGGTTATCAACAGAATATTATCAATACATTTATCGAATGTATGGATTCATTTCTAATGCCGATAAATTTTAATCGATAATTCCTTTTTTTTGGCAACGATTTATCGCTATGGCCAAAGAATTCTTTGGGACATCGATTTATATTACTTGCTTTGCCACTCTATCGATTACAAATTATAGATAAATAAGCAACTTTGGGACATGGTTTCTTGTGTTTTAAAATATCTGTAAATTTTCTTATATTCGAACCATTTCTATATCTCTCGAAACTCAATAACCAATTGAAAAATTAAATCCATCTGATGATGGTTAACAAAAAGAAACGAAAAGTTTCCAGTAAAAAGCCCAGACTTTCAGATTTTCCTGAAAAGGAGAATGCAAAAGAGTCGCAAGGTCCAGTGCCTCCTCTCCATTTGCCTCGTTCTCTATCTCTGTCGCTCACATTGGGATTACGGAAAACCATGAATCTGGCGAAAACATATTCCGATTCTCTGCCTTTTTCCCGGCTAGCCATATTCCCATTCAATTCAAACAGATTTCGACGGAAAGAAACCAAAAAAAAAAAAAATGGAGAGAAATGTGAAAAACTCTGCTCAGAACTGTAATTCATTTAAGTGTTCCATTGAGTGGTGTTTGCGATGTGTGTGTGTGTGTGTGTGTGTGTGGGCACATGAAATTTCATATTTTTAATGACCAGCGGAGGGGAAATGGCTGAAGCCGGAGGAGTCTCTCCTCACAAAAGGCATTCTTCGATGCGAAACTGAAAGCAAACATCATGATGGCGTTGTCGTTGTCGATGGAAAATAAAATAAAATCCATATATGCATATTTTGTATATATATATATATATATATATATATATATATATATATAAGGGAAAGGAATTTCAATGCAAGAAGATTACAAAAGAGTTTGCATATTAAATATTTTAAGCTTACATTTTTGGTTAATTATTTCGCCAAGAGCCTCGGGCTCGTTTCAAGACGCAGTCACTCGTCTTCTGTTGAAGATGTTCTTAATGGTTCAGTTGTTTGCTCAGCAAATTGAACGAAAACAAACTTCAAAAGTTTGCACCACTGATATGCATGCAGATGGCACAAGGATGGAGTTGGGCTTCGGCTCTTTGTCGGTTTTTGACTGAAGTTATTCAGCAGCATATGGGAAAATTATATAAATCAGTTCTTACAATTCCAGGAGACTTGCAAATAAATAAAGACATCTTCAGAAGCCTTTAGGAGTATTAAAATCTCTTTAGAAAGCCCCAAGAAGGATGCTACATTTTTCAAATAACCTTAAATTTCTTACTTTTCAAAAGTTAATTGGGGTAGCAATTAAATTTTTTTCTCGAATCCCTGTTAATTAGTTACCTGAGTCCTTGCTTTGATTTGTTCATTTCGATTGAATTAATTGACACTCAATGGCTCTACGCTCTTCACAGCCCCCACAAGTATTCCAATAAAGCACAGTCCTATCGCACATTCATCTGATATCAGACTGATATATGTGCGTATATATAAATTCATGATGTGGACCGCAGAGTGCGTGGCATAATGATCTCATGTTTCCGTTGGCTTTTGCGGTCAACTTGTGAATGCGAATTGCACAAATTGTTAACTCTAGTCGGGCCACTGTAACTAGTGCTTCATCAATTTACAAGTGTGGTCATTCAGTTAAGAGCAATGCAAATTCAAGTAGTACAAAATATTGGTAAAAAATTGTTTATTTTAATAATCATTCCAAAGGTGCAGAGTTGGGGTTGAAAAGAGCAGTGTCAGGAGTAACATTTGATTTGTTTTTTAAAGGAATAAAAAATATATATTTGTAATGTGTTATAATATATAAAATACATGTTATAATTATATATTGAGAAAATAAGTAGGTACGTTAGATCGATTGCAAAATTTATTTAGCGGTAAAACTAAATCGAAAGTATCGATTCTTTAACGATACCGAAATGATATTATCTATAAGATGGTGTTATTAATCTTTAAATAAACTCTAGGAAGAAAGTGTGGGTTCTTTATTGATATTATTGATGAATTTCTGTTATTAGTCTTTTAAAAGCTACTTTTGAACTAATGAAAGTACCGATTACTAATCGACACCAATAAAACTATCGATAAATTCAGACTTTTTGTTACAAAACAAATTCTCTACATAAATATCTCATTTCAATGCTATTATCTTGACCGCCCTTGTACGCTGCTGTTCATTGCTCATTGGGTTTTGCTGTAATTGTTTTAAAATTGTCACAATTGGATGGAGGATGCAGGCCCTCTTTTAGGGGCGTGGCATGCAACAAGGGCAAGGTTGCTGCAGTTGACAAGCCGCAGTGCCAAGCGTTTTAAAAATTTATGCTGCAGGCAAGGACAAATGGGGTCTTTCTGGGTTAAGGAATGCCAGTGCAGAGTTGGTCCCAAAAAGAGGTTAGTTAACATGACCTGCTGAGGTCCGAGCTGCCGAGCTGCTGTCGAGCTACTGCCGGAGCTTCCTCCCAGCAGTGTCCATATGTCCATATGTCCATGTCCATGCATCCTGCATCCAGCATCCGGGGTTTGCCTGCTGCCACAACAATAAAACGAAAGAACGACGCAACACTTATGTTGGTTTACTTTTGCTGCCGGCCCAACCATTTCCCCATGCCATTTTCCACCGCTTTTCCCCCCATGACTCGAATGGCAGCCAAAGAAAACTGCTGCAGCTAAATTCCAGCAAGTGTTACAGTGCTGACTATATATATATATTTATATGTGATATATATAGCTAATTGGAATTTACAAGAAATTAAATATTAATTTTAGGTTAGGAAGAAATTAACTTACATTTTTTTTTAACTTTACAAGCAGGAACTGGTTGGTAATTATAAAAACAAAAATGGTTCTTGTTAAGTTCTGAATATTATTTATTTTTGATATGTTTTTTCTGCCTTGTGAGTTAACACCAAGAGAACCTAATTTAACTCTTACATTTGTAAAATATTAATATAATAATGACAAGAAAAAATATCATTTAAATCTAATATAAAATATCATTATAAAATTTAAACAAAGGTCAACAAGTTCTTAAGTCATTCTGTCTTATAAAATAAAATATTTCGCAGAGTATTATTCTTTGCTTTTTCCCTAAATATATATTATCTCCACTCAAGTTGATTAGACAAGACAATTGGTATTTGTAATTTTCCAAATCATTTGTGCGACTTTCCTTGTGTGCGCTGGGAGTATTATTTGCTTTTTCACTTGCTTTTCTGTGCTATTGTTTTTCCTCAGTATCCTTTACATATAAAACCGATATGTGTGACCATTTCCAAGGGTGATTGTGGCAGAGATCCACCGTTTACCCTTTGTTTTTCTGTGTTTCTAATTAAAGTCCATGGAAGAGAGAAGTTGCAACTAAGGAATTTCATTATATATATGTATATCTTTATATATATATAGAAATATATATATATATATATATATATATAAATATATAGAGCAAAATGAAATTAACGTTTCTCGTGTCTTTCTGTGCCTGCTGCCCGCGGCAACTCTCTCACTCATTCTTCACTTCTGGTGACCATAATCACAGCTGCATTGTGTATAGCAATTAAACCAGCAGCTGCAACAACAAAAAAAAAACAGGAGGGAAAAAACAGAAAAACAGGCGGAAAAACTGAGGGAGAAAGTCACAGAGGGTGTTGGGGAAAGGGTACAAGTAAAAGATGTAAAGAAATTTCTTGTTGTTTGCTTTTTAATGGTTTTCAATGATTAAATTGTTGATAACAATTTTAAGCTGCACTCGTTCAGGCATCACTCTCTCCCTCATACTATCTCTCTCTATCTCTTTCGTTTTATAGCTGCCTCTCTCCTTCTTCCACAACCTTGCTGTCCCTCTCTGACAGCCTGTTTACACTGCAAAATGCCAGTTTTTCTTGCATTTTCCAAGAACTTGGCTGATAAATATTTAAAATATTTGAATTACTTATTTTTATGATTACAAAAAATCATAAATAATTATAGATGATTTAATAATATATTCTAAATAATAAAATATTAGTGCCAGCTTCAATCATTTACTAAAAAAAATTCTGAAAAACTTCTGAAAAATTACTGAAAAATTATGAAAAGTGTATTAAAAAGAAATGTTTAAAATTATTTTGCTTAGTTCTAGTTGCCTTTAAAATTAAATTACCTTCTTATTAAGAACTCTGATATTTATAGATTTTTATATATACATTTTGTAAAATATTTTGTTGAGCAGTGTATGTGTGTCACTCTCGTTAGCATCTTGTTGTTGTTTGTTACTAACTTTATACAGACTATGGGCCATGTAAAGTTGAACGTGGGCATAACAATGTGCCCTTAACTTGGCCCACAGACTGCAGTTGTTGCCCTGTCTTACTCTTTTCCTCCCTCCCTCCCCCTCTCTGTCTTTTTCTCTGTCTCTGTCTCTTTCTCTTTCCCTGTCCCTGTCCCTGTCAATTTCAATGTGCAATTACTTGGAATTTGTTTGAAGTTTTCAGAAGCAGCAGCCGAGGCAGCCGGAAAAGTTTTTCCTACCCATCCCACCCCTGCACTCACTCGTTTTCCACACGCACACATTAAAAATTTAATTAGAGAGTGCCTCAGCCTCTGGCTCTGGCTCTGCCACGACAGATCAGAAATCAAAACAAATCGGTCCAAAAAGAGGGAACTTTCTCAGCAAATTGAGTCTCAAGCGGAGGCAACAAATTTCGAATTAATTTCAGTTTGAGTCCTGCATAAGCTTTGCCTTATTTATTGGGTGTGTGTCTGTCTGTGTGTGTATTCATTAGCCTTGATTTAATGATAAATGATGAGCTTTTAATTTGTCAACGTTTTGTACGGGGAAAACTTTGGAGGATGCGCTGGCACACTTGACTGATTTTCGGGGAAAGGGAAAATAATTGCAAAGGATAACGAACGAATCAAATATCTTACTAAAATTTTTAAAGAAATTATAAATCTAATAATTTATTTTATTGCCTATAAAAATTGCCTTAATATTGTGTTAATTATTGATTTATTCATTTGAATAAGAAGTAAAATACAATAATAATAAAAAAATGAATATAAAATATTTAAATAAACATATGCATTAGCAAATTTGTAAGAAAATTATAGATCACATATTTTTTTTGTTGCCAGTAAAAAATTGTTTATGTATAGAACGTTTACAATTATATGAATTCTTAATTTGTGAAAATATAATATAATATTTTATATATTATTATATAAAGCTCTTCAGATTCATTTTTGATTTTTTAAATAAGGAAATAACTTTATTTAAAGCATTACAAAGCATATTATTTTTATTTTTTCTATATATCTAAAGTAAATATAACAGAATATAACATATTTCAAGGCATTGCTTTTATATTATTTTTTTTAACTAATTCTTCAAAATAAAGCCGTTTATAAAATAAGGATTTAAGCTCGCTAATATAAGCCCATTTAGGATTTTGTTTTCCTTGCTATTTTGTGTCCGTTTTTTTTTTTTTTGTTTTCCTGCAAATAAACTCCTTTTTTTTTGGATTCCATCCAGTGGCCGCCTCAATTCGTTTCGCGGCTTATGCATTCTCCTGTGTTTTGTCCTCTTTCGCTTTTTGGGGTCCATTTGGGATCCCGAGGACGCCGCTTTGTCATGCCAAGGGTTAAGCCGAAGTGGTTAGAAAGGGGATTTCCGAATGGCGATAGGGGTTGGGCATAAATAACGACACGTTGTGCATTTTGATGGGAGAATGGCCAGAAAAACCAGGAACTTAGGGATTGGCCACGGATATCGAGATGGGGTTGAAAAAAAACCCCCAAAANNCTTTTCCGCGTCATTGCTCTGCACTGAAAACCCAACTAAAGACGAAGGGGGTTGGAATCACACGAAAATGCTTTTATGATTATTACTCTTACTCCTTTTTTTCCCTCCTCCATCTCCCTTTCGATGATTTTTATGATTATGATGACTTTGATGTCAGTTAAATGATGGTAAATATTCATCGAAGGCATGTTAAATCTCTGTTCAATTGAAACTTTAAGCAAAACAAAAAGAAAGGAAAACATTCTTTTATTTGCTTTTGCTGTGGCAACAATGAAGTTGTTTGCATTGCAGTCAAAGGGCCCATTCAATTTCCATGGCTGTCAGCTTATTAAATATGAGAATTATTTCAAAATATTTCAATTTCATATAAATAGAGGGGAGAAGCTAGAAACCCGTATTGAATGGGAGAGGAATATTCAGTTAAATAGCTTTTAATGTCCTAAAAAAAATCGTACGATAACGAGCTGAAGACCCTGGAGAACCCCTAAAATGATCACAGCATAAGACCGTAAATCTTAAATAAAAAACAACCTCTAAGCACCAAAAATATAAAATATGTAACCATAAGATCCCTTTCCCCTTCTAATTGAAAACTCCATCAATATAACGGTTTCTAATTAATTAATTTATTAACAAGTTTCTAATGAAACAATTTTTCCGATTTGTCTTCGTCCACATGGTAGGGTGCCACCTGTGTTTTGGCCAAAACTTGTTTCTGTCACTTCTCAATTTTGGGTTTAGTGTTACTGCCTTTCGGATGGGGTGAGGCTATCAATGCACACTTGGCGTCTTCTTGATCGCATCCGGCTCCACAGTGAGATCAATTTGTGAACGCATTTCGGTAAGACTTTTGGTCATGGCTGTGGCTTTCCCTAGGGCAGCTGATGACGGTGTTGGCTGTACAGCGTAGTTTTGAGCTGGAAAAAATGAAAGTATAAGAAGGATTCTCCACCACCAAGTCAATAAGCCAGACTACAAAGATAGCTAGAAGTCAGGGACATGGATATGGAGACAGACTCACTTGTGGGCAGGCGGCGGCTTAGCAGCTCTGTCCGGGTATAGATTGTCTTCCGAGACACATTCTGTTGTGCCTGGTTGTCATCTGGACCTGATGGTAACTGACCGGAACCTAAAGGCTCCGGAACATGCAGCAGCCCCGGCTCCTGGTCGTTATTTATGGAGCGCATCTGGTTCTGGCGATCACGATCTGTTGCCATTTCAGCTACTAATGGATAATTCTACAACTCGTATACGAGTACTTTCTCTGAATGTCTAATAAAATCTATGAACACAAGACAACAATGTAAGGGTCACTTCGATGGCAAAACAAATTCGAATCAAAAATTAAAACAACAAAATCCATAACTGTAATCTTTGAAAATAATGACAAATAAATGGACTCAGTGAGCTGTTGTTTGGACCATAAAAAGTGCAACACAATCGCACATGCAAACAGCAGGGGGAGGAGGCTTGAGAGTGGAATGTTCAATGCATAAACAAGCATATTTCATCCTTACCCCAAACTCCAATTTAGCCATGAATAAGGCATGAGTTGAGTTGAGTCGAGTTGAGTCTCTCTCTGTACTCTGTTTTGTGTGCTCTGCGAAATAATTCACATTTATGAATCTACATATATGTATGCACAGTTGCCGGCAGACAGTTTGAATAGGCTCTTATGGGTAACTTATCGATTCAATTGAGAGCTGGGTAATCCTCAATAATTCAGGATATGCACTACGGTTTGGGGTTCTTAACCTTTTGATATGTGGGTATGTAGCTGCAGGTTCTTTCTTCTTTCTTTACTTTAATAATATGTATATTGATTTTTTTTAGATATATTTAAGTTGTAATTTAAAACAAAGAAAAGGGCTTATTTATGGGAAATTTGTTTGAATAAAAGGAATAGCAATTAAATTGAATGATAGATTCTTAAGAAGTTAAACAAATATTTTCAAGAATTTTATTTAAAATCAAAACGTTTTATTTAAAGGTTTTTCATAGAGTTTTAATGCTCCTTAGAGTTAATTTAAATTAAATTGATAGTTTTATATTTCATAAATGAAGAATATCTATTTTTGAAAATTCTGCCAAGCTTTGAAGTTTTAATATAGAAAGGATTTCTTTAAAGAGGATTCTTGACTGTCTTTCTTATCAGTTGTTTTTAATTCTTTCTTCGAGCTTTACGAGCTGTTTCCATGGCTTAAAATCACTCCCTTGAGTCTGGGTTTTATGTGTATTTTTTTGGAAAACTTTTTTTTTATTATGAAGCCATTGCAAACTTTCTCCAAACACACTAACACACACACACTGGCACAATAAACATTAAACAATAGAAAGCTCGAACTTTTGTGAACTAATCTCTCTGCTTTGCTCTGCTCGCCAAATCTCGATTGTAAATAAT
>JAEIHY010019929.1:0-13555 GCA_018904565.1 Drosophila tsacasi
GAATTAAACGATGTGCTGGACGATGTGGAGACGGAGCGCCGAAAGAAGTTCACCACCTACAGAGAGCTGACTGACGCCGGTAAAGCGGATAGCACTGGTCTGCGTCTCCGTGATCGCCACAATTACTTCAAGAACTTCTTTCCGGTTCTGAAGGAGGCTGCCTTCGAAGTTATCAATTCCGATGAGTATATGAACACCAAGGACCAAGTCCTAAGCCTGCTGAGCGCCCTGAAGATCAAACCGACCATTGCAGTCGTAGATTCGTGTTCCATAGAGCCGGTGCTGAAGGTGGAACTCAATTGTGAGTTAGATTGCCTGTTTCTGGGATTTGAGAGTGAAATTTACGGTCAGATCATAGAGTATTTCAAGGACATGTTGGTCTGAAATCTGGGATCCAAATGCATCCAAAGTGCTCTTTGTATATGGTGTATATAATAACATTTATTTTTAACTAGCTTCGGCTTACAAACTACGCAAACTGTGTCCTATATTTACACATAATGCACACATTCGTTATGTAACTTATGGCCTACTTATTTCGGTTAATAATACAATAATAAACACCACTCTGGAGAGCGGGTGTAGAACAACGTGAAAAGGTGATTTTATTTAAGGTCGTCTTTTGTTAACTTTGTACAATATACATTTTGCTAAGGCAATCAAGATTTAAATTTAAGCAAAGATTCCGACAAACAAAGAGACCTTTGTAAAAATTTCCAATAACAATGATGGCACATTGTTGTTTTTTTAGCTGTCTTTCGAAAAGGGGACTTCCCCGGAATTAGACAGAACATCCCTATTTGTTTTGTTTTTGTAATACCAATGCAAATCAAATTAGAGATGGGCTTACCAGGTAATATAATTTTGTCGTGACAAATGTTTAAGGGGGTATTTTAGTGTAGCAATTTGAACAAATAATTTTTTTTTGTATTTTTGGAAAATGTGTCCTCAAAATTTGGAGTCGAAACTTTAAATATTTCCAAAGATATAGCTTTAGTGGAACTTTTTTCAATACTGGCTCGACTAAAACTTGAAACTGTAAAGGCGTTTTTCTCAAACTACATTTTTCAAAACGATTGCCATGATCACAGTTCTATTGAGCCGATTTAGTTGAAATTTGGTGTGAATCTACTCAAGACATGTCCCTATCGCATGAACTAGGATTATTAAAATATAATCATTATTACTGCTTTAAAAAAATTCATGAAGTAAAAAAAAACCTGAAAAAATCGGTATTTTTTTTCGAAGAGCCGTAATTTAGGATAAATTTTTATTTGTTGTACTTTTTGTTAGTTAGTGCGATAGCCGCATTAATTAACAATAATAATATGTATATTTCTTTCAGATTAGTGGAAAGATTTGAATCGTGGCAACCGTGACATGACCTTTTTTTATTTACCCTCCCCCTTCAATAACTCATAAAATGTACAGTTTGGTTGTTAAAAATTTTTTTTTTTTTTATGTATTCTTAAAATTATAATAAACACCTGGTAAACAAAATATTTGTTGTTTCCGATTTATAGCACCCGAAAAAACACCTCAAATTCATGCCTCTACACTAGAATACCCCCCTTAAATGTAAAAAATACCCAAAATAAAATATATTCGCATTCATTGCACATGGATTAGAAATAAGATCTTCGCCTTGCTTTTTTTCATGCCTCCAGGCCAACATATTTACAAAGAAATACCTAAAAAAGGATATATTAAAGGTTCTATATAGGTATACTTATATTTAATATAAAAATAATGGTAATAAAAGTGATTTTTGTATCTAACAAAAGCTTTGTCGTGAAATTTGATTGCATTTGGGATTAGGGAGAAACTGACTCTTTCTTTCACCTGCCATAACGTATAATTTACTATTCGAAATGATATTACTATTTAACCAAAACAATTGCTGCGCACCTCAGTAGCTGATCTTCTTTCGCAGCTTCAGGCTAGATTGGTGCGACTGCTGGTGCTGCTGCTCCCGATCCCTCTCCCTTTCGCCGGACACCCGGCTGCTTACACCCCGAGCCAGGTGATGATGATGCCACTGGGGGGCAGAGGCCGGCGGCGCTGTGGGCGTTGGGATCCCCGAGTCACCCGAGGTAGAGGGCGATGCCGAGGAGCCCACCGATTCGCCAAAGAGGCGACGGGAGAGCTTGAAGCTGCCGCTGGTGCTGCTGTTGCAGCTGTTGTACCGGCTGTTGTTGCTGCTGCAGTTGTTGTTGTTAATGTTGCTGCTGGAGGTGGTGCTGGCACCGCCCGCTGCTGATGCTGTGGCTGCTGCTGCCGCCGCCGCCGCTGTCTTCCTTAGCAGCTTCGTGTTGTACTCGTCACTCTTGTCCTTGTCCAGCCGAGTGGAGCTCAGCGAGCGCTTGTTCCGCTTGGCCGCTCCAACCAGGCTGTCGTGCTCGATGATTGCCTGCAATTCGGCGGCACTGCCACGCCCACTAAGCCGGCTTGTGTCTGCAGGATGGGAGGAAGAAGAAGAAGGAGGAGGAGGCGGTGGTGTGGATGTTGAATTATTATTATTCAGGCTGGTTAACTTGTTTTTCGGCAGCGGATTCGAGTTGAGATCGAGCGTGGCGGATGCGGAGCGTGTGGCTATATTAAACGCAGAGGAGGAGGAGGAGGACCCACCACCAGTACCAAGGAGCCCCCCCATAGTGGGTATGGCGGATACGTCCCGGTAATAGCGAGCCGTGGCCACCGTGCAGGGCTGAGTTTGTGCCGCTGCCGGAGCCGTTTCCCCGGCATTCGGACGCTGATAGCGAATGCGTGACCTTCCGCGGAGCGTCATGTGGTGATGGGAGGCACGAGCAGCACTGCCACGCGTGGGCGGAATGGTGGCCGAGCTGCCGGCACCACCACTGGCCGATACCACGGGTATCTTGCTCTCGTTGATGGTGGCATACGGCCTGAGCACCACCACCGGCTGCTCCTGCTGGGCCTGCTGATGCTGTTCCGCCTTGCGCAGATGTTTCAGCTCCATTCTGGGCGGAGTAGCAGGCGGAGGGAAGAGCACAAGTCGAACGAATAATAGAAGGGGGCGAGAGAAGAAAAGAGGGAAGAGATGGTGTTCGGGGCACAGAAGAACGGTATAAGTCCCATCACATACAGACAGTCTTGCCAAAGACCTTATAAATAATAAGATGTATAACGCAAGTCACTCTAATTGCCATAGAATCGCATGGCGTTACGCATCTTAAAGCTTATACTGTCTTTGGTTTTACTAAGAAAAGAAGGGCGACGGGAGTGCTTCGGATACATATATCCTCCAAAGCTATCAATACGAAAATACAATAAATAAAAGCAACAAAAACAAGGCCAAAACACATAGACAAAACATTCAAAATAAATTTTCAAGCAAGCTGTAAGCCGCATAATTTTGATAATTTGTTGTTTATTATTGTGTTGAATTTCTTTCTTTTTGCTCAACAATAATACTTTTTTGTTTAATTTGGGGCATGCACAAAAACAGGAATGCAAAGAAAAACGAGTATATAAATTTTTAGACTATGATTAGCAGCTAAAACATAATGTTAACTATTATAGAAATAAAATTCTGGATTAGTGGTAAAAATAAACGCCATTCGGGGTTAGCTTGGTGCGAATTATAGGGAGGGAGGGGATAATATTCAAAGGGGTTTTAAATAAAGTCGAACTCCTTTCACACGAAATGAATTTAATTGATATTATTTTGGTTCTTGGAAATTCAATCCAAAAGTGGAGATTTTAAATAAATTGAAATTAGTTTTTTAAAAGTGTTTAGGCTGACGGCAGAACCAAAATTCCTGGTTCACAAATATGTTGCAAGCAGGCCCGTGCTCACTGGGGGGGTTTTGGGGGTTGTAACCCCCTCCCATGGAGAATTTTTCTACATACATTTTATAAACAATACAGCACTTATTATATGAAAGTGCAAATAACTTGAAAATTAATACTTAATTGACAGAATTTGTTTTTTCAGTGCCAACATTTTAAGATATGGGCAGCAATTAATATTGAAAAAAATGTATTTCGATATTATATTCCAAAATTCGTGTTAAAAACCCCACTTGGATGATTCCTGAGCACGGGCATGGTTGCAAGAGTATTTTAAATTGATTTAAAAAATCCAAAGCTATTCCTGTGACATTAACTGATTAATTGATTTTAAAATAAGCTAAAAAATGTATGTAGTTAAACTTTAAAATGTCTCAATTCGAGTAAAATATAAAATCGAATTTTTAAATCTATGGAATCCTTGATTAATTGAATTATTAACTAGCTAAAATTCATTTACCGATTCCAGTGAATAAAGTTCAACATTCTGCATAATTATAATATATATAAAATACACATAAATATGTACAAACTGCTAAAATGTAAGACAAAAGAAAGGGACAAAGGCAAACAAAGTTCAAAATTAAGTACAAATTCAAAGGCAGAGCCGCACACGTAACGAAATCAAGGTTCAAATAAAAACAACAAGAGCTTTCGAGGGAATATTGTCGAGGGGAACTTTCGGGTATCCACTTACTCACCTTTTGCTATAGATCGCCAGACTGCGGGTGCGACTGTTCCCCGAACTGGCCAACATATTGTTAGTGGTATTGTTGTTATTATAGTTATTCAGGGAGTTGCTTAGATTACTGGTGTTGTTGTTGTTATTGTTGCTGTTGCTGTTGCCGCCGAGGCTGCTGTTTCCATTGTTATTCAAATTGTTGGCCAACATAACGGCTGCTGGCGCCGCTGCTGAACTTGTCGGCAAACCGGATGAAGCTGAACCAGCAGCAGCCTTCAGAGCAGCCATCGCCGCCACACCGCCGTTGGTGTTGTTATTTCGAAAGGGCTGCGATCGAGCTCTCGTGTGTCGTTGATTCGAGTCCTGCTCGCTGTTAATAATAATAATAATAAATTAAAGTATAAAGAAAATATCTCAAAGAAATATTTACCTATTGCTGTTGACATTAACCGATCGCGAGTGGTGATGCCTCCTTAGCGCCTTAATCTGATTCAGCTTGTCGCCCTGCGTCTGGGCCTGCTGCTGCTGCTGCTGCTTCTTCTCCAGCGCCGTCTGCGTCATTCGGACCGTGGAGGCGATCGTGTGACGCGCCGCCTCAAAAACACTGGCACTGGGCTTGCGCAGCTTCTTCTCCGTGCAGCTGGGCACCTCGGCGGCAGCGGGATAAGCCACAGCAGGCGCAGCACTGCCCCTATTCGCATTTGGGTTAACCAGACGTCTCAGGGAGGTGGCTATGACAGTGGATTTATTTGCAGCCGATGGCGATTTCCTCCGTCGCGTTGTTATGGTGTAGCCCGAGGTTATGGGCTGTTCTGCTGGAGCACTGATCGTATCCGTATCACCGTTGTTGTCATCGCTGCCATTACAATTGGGATCCTCGGCGGCTGCCTGCTGGTACAAGGCGTGTTCGTCGCGCTCCAGTTGCCGCTGCTCGGAGAGCTCCTCGGCGGTCGGATGATCGTCGACGGCACTCGCAGCATCTAATGTGTCCTGATCGTGCAGGTGCATGGTGTCCACACGCTGCGAAATGCCCTTAACCCGGGTCAGCAGCAAGTCGACATGCGCCGAGGCATTGGCCATGTTGGACACCTCCGCCAGTTTGGTCTTTAGCTCCATGCTGTTGATGCCGTAAGTGTGGCGAAGAATGGGCAGGTTGGTGCGGCGCCGCATGCGTTCGCCCTCGGACCAAAGCCAGCTTTGTTTGCTAATTTAATAATAATGAAAAGTAATTAATTATAAAGATAAGTGAGGGATTCTCGCCAATACTCACTCCTCCATCCACTGCTGCTGATGACCAATAACTGAACCCGGCCGGCAGAGCCTCAGCCAGGCAATGGACTCCAAGGCAGTAAAGCCATAATGCTTCATTATGTACGCTCCAATGAGGCTGCCCGTCCTGCCCAGCCCCGCCTTGCAATGCACCGCAATGGCTCCCTTTGTTGTCTCACAAATCGAGAGGAACTTTTTCATAATCGCATCGCTGGGCGTGCTGCCATCGATAAAGAACAGATCCTTGTGATCGAAGCCCGCGTTCTCGAACGACGAGGCATGGTAGACCTTGGCGTTCAGCCGAATCACGGTCGTGACATTGTTATCCCGGAAATAGGTAAAGTAGCGTTCGGGTGCATGGCACGGATAACCGTTCGGCAGGGTTTTGCTCTTCTGATGCGGCCCGCAAAACGCTATAAACTTTTGCGGCACAATCCAGTTGAAGTCGCCGTTCTCCACGCGCTCATAATACTCATACTCGTCCGCATCGAAGTCGCTGAAGTTGAAGAAACCCGCCTGCAGTCCCTTGTGGACAGCATTCAGACAGTCCAGCAGCGAGATCTTGAAGCTGCTGGGTCCGTAGCTGGCGTCACAAAAGCGCGTGTAGGCGGGTATTTCGCCGGCGACAAGCGGTCGATACGCCTCCTGGGGCGTTTTATTTAGGTAAATGATCTGGAAAGAGGGTAAGAAAATATTCTTTAACTAATATTCGCTCTGATAATAGCACAAAATTCAATAGAAGAGCACTTACTGCATACGAACCAATCAGGTAGGCCGCATTGAGCCGCTTGGCCGGATTCATGGAGGTGTAGTGGACAATCTTCTTGTTCGCATGGCACTTGGCGTTCAGCTTGGCGTTGAGCTTAATGCAATACCTGTACAGCATACAGATATTCAACGGTCCAAAGTCATTGTAAAAGTTCTCGTAGATATACTCCTCGTCCACGTTAAAGTAGTGAGTATTTACGGTGTTCTTTGGCTTGATGTTCTTCTTGAAGGCCACAAAGTACAAGCGGTCTGTAAATGGATAGCAAAATATAGATTAAACCTGTATATATATCAATTAAATGAGAGTTCGTTGCGCCCCTTACCTTGCTGCATCTCTGAGGCACAGACCAACAGATCTGAGTTGTCATCGTCCAACATCATGGCGGGAACTGGGCGGGTAACGGAAGCACACGAACGACTGTTTGGCGACTGCAGAGAAATAAGATAAAGAAAAAGATACTTTATGACGGTTTTCAAAGCTCCAGAGTTAAAACTGTCGCTGTGGCCCACACAGATTCCGCTAACAAGCTTCCGCTTTTTCTATTTTTTTATTAATTTGATTTTATAAAAGGTATTAGAAGAGTATGTCTATTTAGGAAGACAAAGCTTTAAGCTGTACTTTGTCAGATAATATCTATAAATATCTATAAACATAATTAGGCGAAATGAAAACCTGGCTTAACAAGCACGTTCTTGTTATTGCTTCCCTGCAGATTTCTGTCTATCGATAACCTTCTCTAAAGTGAATTTCTCTTTTTACTGACAAGCTTTCCCAGTTTATAATATGTTGGAAAAATCATATTGGTATGTATACTCGTAATACTTTCTGAGAAACTCAACGTCAAATTCAGAAAAAGAAAAGGTTTTCCAGGTGTACCCAGAGATATGTGAGCAAGTGTATTTGGAAAAGCACAAAATCAATATAAATATCATATATAACCCCTTAAGTTACTTCAAATATTTATAAATTAAAATCAGTTGATTATTTTAAAACCCAGGGCATACACAAGTCAACACCATACACTTCCATCTTAATGATTAGTTCTCTCACAGCGCCCACACCACTCTATGAAAAAACCTGCCTTTGCCTTAATTGGAATATGACAGTAAGAAATGTTTTCCGCAAAGGGTGTTCCACATACAGCCATCCATCCATCTGTCCAGCCAGAACGAGTACATGTATAACGTCTTTTATATACATATCTATTTGAGTGCAAACATGTGTTCAGTCTTACCAACTTTATGAGTGTCTGTCTCTCTCTGTCTTTCGCCCACCCCTAAGTACAATTCCCTGCCTTATTTGCTCCACTTTCTCTTCCGCCTAGTGTAATGTAGGTGATGTGGGTTACCATTATATATATCGATATCCATATAGCCATCAGTCAGGCACTCATTCTATCAAGTCCTCAGTCGTCCGCAGTCCCAGAAACAAAGGCAAAAAGGAGGAGAAGGAAACCCGCCGAATGGGAAAACACTCTTATGGAGAAGAGTCTTGGGGAAAATCTAAGAAAGTCACGTCTCTATGCAAATTTATGAGGAACAAAAGAGATGTCCATGACATAATTTCTAACGAGTTTATTGCCCCGAGGGTTAGGTTAGGGATAGTTTTATTTAAAGAAGAAAGGGGGGTTATTTAATAATTACAATATAAAAGAAAGATGATCTAATAAAAGCAAATGTTCATTCTGAAATGTAACAGTTTATCTTAGGAGATTTTAACCTTAACAATTATTATATTCATCCATAATTTATGGAAGATTTTTTTTAAATATATTCTTCAGCTTAACTATATTATACTGTATATTGAAAAGGTCTTAGAAACTTGATATTCTTTTTAGTACCAACTATATCGTGTCTACTGTACACCATAAGTAATATCTTGCTGTGAGACCCCCTAATCTTCTGAAAATCCCTACCCGTTCCGGAACCTTTCCTGCGCAACGCCAAAGGTATATTTTAATGGTCGGGGTGTTTACGACGATGACCCTTCACCAAAAGTGTTACGCACACAATCCTCACTCTTCACACTATATATACATATGTACATATGCTTATGAACACATGTAAATATTCGATTTTATGCAAATTCTTAACCTTTTCAAGCAGTTGGCGTGCCTTTGCAGAATTCTGAGACCCAGGCTGGTCCCTTTTATGCCCCAATCCCTATTCTACCTTGCAGCAGTGCTTTATGCACTTCCTTTTCCTGACTTTAAAGTTGAAAAGTCAAGAAGGCAAACGAGGAGCAAGCGCTTTTTATGGCACATTTGCATGTCGACCAAAGGCTTTGGATCCAAACTTAGATCCCTATCGGATTGGGAAAGGTGTACGACGAGTGTGTGTGTGTGTTGCCAGGCATATCGCATGACATTGGGTGTTCCTAGGCAAACGGAAACTAAAATAGCTAAAGATATCAGGATATATAGGGCAAGTCAGGGCTCGAAAGGAGGTGAAGGAAAATGAATTAGTTGCCAGGTGCTCGAGGTGTAATTTCGTTCGTGTAAATCGGTATCGTTCCGGCAATGCAAAGAGGCTCTGCCGCACGAAGACTATCACAGGTGTGGAAGGCACACATTTGTTATGACTTCTAAGAGAACCTTCTAGGTTCTTCTATTGGCTTGGTATCCGGTTAAAGGTAAATCTTTGTTTTTTTTTTAACGTTGAACTTTATATATTTATACCACTGTATCACTGATTATGACTGCCGCGCCCTCTGTTGGAGATGTTTGCTAAACCAAACAATTCCAATTGAGATCTCTTCTCCGTTCTGATCAGAACCGTCTTTATTCTAAGGTAGGAACAGAAATACCATATGTATGTATATTTTTATGATAGCTCTAATAGATAAATACTCATTTTAAAGACTTGCTGGCCAAAATATAGTCACAAGTTTAGCGTACCAATCTACTTAATAATAACCGATGGTGCCCTCTAGCGGCGATTGGCAGCAAAACTGTTCAAATCTAACTGTGAACTCCACTCTTTGTATTTTTGTGTCTCCACATTTCTTTCTCTTTTGACTTCTCCTTCACTCACACATACACACACTGCTCCCCTTCTATGGAGCATCGAAGATCATTGCTAAAAATAGCGGGAATATGCAATTTACTATCACCATCTCTTTCTTACCCATTCATGACTTTTTGGAGTTGTCAAACATTCCTATGCAGCTCCCACGTGACGACACAAAACCATATCATACGCACATTCATAATCTCTATATGCTGGCTTATCTCCTCCTCAGCGATGTATGTATGTATGTATTCGAACATAAAAAGTAAACATTAAAATGCGATAGAAAGCAAGCACTGTTGTAGCTTCTTCTTTGCTATCCCTTCTTCCATGGGCCAGTTGGAAATTGAGACCTAGGCCATTTGGTCGTTAAAAACAATGGACAAACAAACGAGTTTTTAAATTTAGCCCTGTGACGTCACCAGAAAATAAAACACTAGGCGAGAATGACAACAAAAGGCGGTTAAAAATAAATAGAAACCAACATCGGATGGAGAGCAGAGCGAATAGCGTTTATTTTTCTTTTCAGCCAAGTTAGTTGAAATTGGAAGCGGTTTTCACAGAGATTTTTGCCGCGCTCGCAAAGCACAACAAAAACAAGGCACACTCACACATACGGTTTACAACGGCAACAGCAGCAGCATTCACCTGCGCCCCACCCGCCGCCCCCTTCCATTATTTCCCGCGCATGCGTTGACTCTCTCAATCAAAAGCTGCTCTCGCCTGCTCTCCCTCTCTCTCTCGTGTACACTTGTGCTTCGCTTTGGCGGCATTTGTATGGGCGTCCCGCTCGCTGCTGGCATTTATGTGAGTTTGTGTGTGCGTCGTGTATTATTAAAAGCAACCAACGCATTTTTCTACTCAAATCCCAGAGAAATCGAAAAGACTGGGAGATGTTGGTTGGTACTGCGTAATCAACTTTTTGGGGAATAATTTCTGGACTATTTTCGTGGCACACAAACGTACTTAACTCTCATCCAAATAGGAGAGCGAGTCGTTACAGTTACACAGTTTTTGTTGGTACGTGGCCGAGTGCAAGCAACTATCCCCAAGGGGGGGTGGGGCGGATATTGTGGGAGAAGAGGGATAGGAAGAAGAGGAAGACTCACCTAAATTGTGGTTTCACACCGTTGTTATTGTTGTTTTTGGGATCCGCTGTGTATGGATATTTTCGAAACGGAAGAAGGAGATGGAGAACGGGGAAACGGGGAAGGCAGCAACAGCAGCACCAGCCAATAACACCCACACCACACTCTGCATAACACTAAAATTTTTAACTAAAATTTAACTCCTCTTGGAAGGGTATTTTTGTGTGGTTTTTTGTGTAAGAATTTTGTCAACGAATTTTTCACAGCGGATTTTGTGTTTTTTTTGTGTGTTTTGTTGTTTCTGTTTTTAAGTTAACAACATTCTCAACGAGAGCTTTTGCACTTTGATTCTCGGCCCCCCTCTTCTTGTTTTCTTTTTCAAATCGTAATTAACGGAAAAATCCATCAAGTGCTTGGGAATTCAGTTTTGTCAAGACTTTATCATTATTGCACTAGATATGCGCACACCATATTTCGGTATGATTTTTCCCGGCGATTTGTATCTTTTCTCCCGTCTTAAGTTTCAAGTGGAGCGTACGCGTTGGATACTGTTCGAAAACTTGGTCTTGTTGGGGGTTAACATATTAATATCGATATTTTTCTAACGATTATATATTACGATTTTGTTTTAAGAAATATCGATTGGCTATAGTCTGTTAAGATTTATCGAAATTGCTTGTTGTCGATATTTTTCCCAAGCTGCGGTAAGTAAAACGAGTAGAAATTCAGAATCGGTAAGTACAATTGGACGAGTTGGTTCCAGTTAGAAGAACTTGGTGTTGGGCAGTTCTTAAAAATCTGACTAGTCACACAGATTCTGGCTGGAACAGCTGTGAGGTGCCGTCAGAGGGCGCCACATTGGACAGCTTAAATTGTTTTTACTTTCAATGCTGGCATTCATTGACTGAATTGGCAACTCTGGTGCGGAGCGATCCGTCGGATTGCAGATTAAAATTTTCGGATTTCCCGATCGAAGAGAACAGCTGGAGGTGTTAGGGGGAAAGTTTAGGGGGTTTTTGAAAACCTATATAAAACTCTTAAATTAAAATATGACACAAGCGCTTAGAATATAAGTTCCCTAATTATAGAAAAAAATTTTTTTTTTTATTTTCAAATGCATCTGCGGAACGAGTATTTTCAGTTTTCAACATAATTAAAGATAAATTACGAACAAACATTGGCAACAAAAACTGCAGATGCTCTTTTTAATATAAGATGTGTTTTCTTTATATATTTTAAATTGCTTTTTAAATTAGGGGGAAAACTCGATTTATTAGGGGGAAATTTTTACCTTTTAAGATTTTTTAGGGGGAAAGCCAAATTTTCATCTGGCAACACTGATTGACTGAATTGGCAGCCCTGGTGCGGAGCGATCCGTCGGATTGCAGTTTTAAATTTTCGGATCTCCCGATCGGACGTTTTCTTTCCGACTAAAAAAAAAAAAATCAAGACCGGGGCAGGAGGATCGAGATTCGGTTCGGGCCACCCCCAACTCTTTTTCGGAATTTTCCTTTTCCAATTGTGTTGGAAAAATATCTTCTTCGCGGCTAGTGCATGCGAGTGTGTGTGTGTGTGTGTCGATCGGTGTACCTGTTGCATGCGTTTGTGTGTGTGTGAAGTTTAAAAAAAGAAGTCAACAAGAAGTGTGTGTGTTTGCTGCATCAACAAAAATAAAAACACCGAAAGACGTGTGTGTGTTGTTGCTGTCTGTATAACAGAAGAAGTCATTTTTGGTAACTTCCAGCGGCGATCAAGGAATAGATAAAATACACAGAAAAGAAGTATCCAGTGAGTACTCCAATTTACAGTTAGTTTTTCCACGCGGAGTTTTTACGCAGTTTTCCAGACCAGCTGCAGTGTCTCCTGTCTCCCTCTCCCTTCCTTCGTCTCTGGGGCACTCTCTGTCTCTCAGTTTGTGCCTCTTTCTTGAGGTTTATCTGGTGCCCTGTTTTTGTTGTTACTTCGCTCGCCTACTACTTCTTCTTCTTCTTCTCTACTTCTCCTCCTTCGCATCCGTTGTTTTTGTATTTGTTGTTGTTGGCCGCTCTTTTTAGTCATGTGCGTTTTGTGTGCACATATGGAAGTCGAGATAACTCCCAAAAAAGGGGGGAAAAGGGTATATTCATGTCGAGTGCAAAGAGCAAAGACTCCAAAGATCTCAAACCCATCTCTCCATTTACGCAAAATCTAAAAAAAAATGGTTCTCTTGGAAATACTGTCTCTATATTTTCCGGTTTCTTAATTTTCCCATTTATTTGTAAATTTACTAACAGGAAAGTTCATTAAAATACTTTCCTAAACGTTTCCTAGTTTTAAGAATCTTTTGAAGACTTGAAGTGCATTTTATGTTTGTTAAAAATACTTAGTTTCTTATAATAAATTTTTAAATTTTTTAAAAAGCATTTAATATTCCATAAAATAATTTCCATTTCCGAAACATGTGTCATTTTCCTTTGCATCCTATATGTATGCATACATAAATGCATATTTATCCCAGAAGAGTCTAATTGCTGATCTCTCCAACAAAGATTACCCATCTCTCATAAAAAAATACTGTTAAACATTAAATGTACAATTACTTGGCTAGAAATATTTTGTGGATTATGCATACACATACTCTCGGACTCGTACAATATAGAAACATGATGCCATACATAAGCCAACGACTGGCTGCTCGTGGGGACTGGGGACTGGACACAAAAAGTGCATGGCCAAGCGGTTTGACTTTATTTTTCCAGCGACAATGGGGCTCTTGGCTAATTAAAAAGTGAGCCGGGCTTCTGTCGCCTTGAAGATGTGCAGCCGACGAATTAATTTATCTAGATTGGATTGCGGCCTGTGGGCAGAGAAAAAGGATTTATTCAGTCCGGCGCACAGTGGCGCCTTAGATAGTTTTGGCTTGCAATAATCATAACTCTTGATCCAG
>JAEIHY010019934.1:0-55000 GCA_018904565.1 Drosophila tsacasi
TCCATTTTCCCACCGTTCCATATCGACGCTAACTCACCGACGCTAATTTGACGTACATCTGTACCGGGTGGTATTTCTACCAATTTATGTGAGGTCCCACTATTTGTGTAATTGTATTGGAGGACGCGCGAATTGTTCAACTTGGTCATCGTTGTTATTCGAAAAAAATGGGAGATCTACTCAGCGTATGTACAAGAGGCCTTTTCGTACTGAATGTATATAATACCACGCAATGTATATAATACCACTCCGCTTGCAGAACTCCGAGTTTTTCAAGAAGCTGGGCGTGGACAGCTCCAATCAGTGGATCCTCTATGATGAGCAGATGGAGAAGTTCTTCAAGTACCTGTCCGAGAACATAACGGATGTGAATATCCTGACAGAGCGAGAAGTTCTTGAGCGGGCAGAGATGCAGCAGCGGGGAGAGTGGCTAGACGCGTCTAATCGAGAGCAAAGGCTCCTGCAGATCGAGTCGGAGAGCCCGGGTCTCCTGAACTATAGTCAACAAGATGTTGACGACCTGACCTCGGAGATTAAAGCTATCGAGGAGGCATCGAGGGAGTATGCCGCGCTATTGGAAGACACGCTGTAAGGGGTTATTTTCTGTAATTAGATTTATTTTCCATACACCCGTCATCCCGTTACATTTTCTTGCAGCAACAACGAGCACTCCATAAAAAATCATCTCAGCGAGCTGGAGTGCGTCACCTCCGAGCTTCAAACTATGGAGAAGGAATTGACCTCTGAGTGCCAGTCCCAAGCCAAGCAATTGGAGGAGCTGCAGCGTGAGAATTGCCGGCTAAGTGCTGAGGCCAAAAAGGCCTTTACCTCCCAGCAGGTGCCACCCGTCTTTATGCATCAACTGCCACTGGAGCAGTATTTCAACAAGTGTGACTCGTTCATGCAATTCTTCACCTTGTATGTCAAGGATAACTTTAAGATCCAGGACTATGACGAGTTCCAGAGCGCAGAGGCAGATCTACTGCAGGAAAAAAGCAAACTAGAGAATTTGCAACGCGGGTAGGCAGAGCAGAGCAGAGCACTTCTGTGCCATAAAGAACGCACTTACTCCAACATTTCCTTTCCAGCATTCAGCATTATGCACTGTCCTACATCAAGAAGAGGGCAAAGGCAAAAGGCACACAGGCTTTGATCGAACAGCTGGACCTGAAGCAGATTCACTGCCTTAGCCTGGCGGACATGGGGCGCGAGTTGCACGATCTACAGCTACAGAACGAGAACCTGCTGAGTATAATGGACACCCTCTTCAGTGATATCACAAACCACATACAGCAGCATACACAGCGGCGCATAGAGCTGGTGCTCTTTGAGAATACTAAACTCAAGCTGGAACGAGCATTGCGGCGACACGAAAGCGACAAAAAGCTGACCAAAATCATATCTGATGCCCTGTCCAATGCCGAGTTGCTGTGGATTGCTATTCAGCTGGACTGCGACAAGACACGCAACAGCATGGACCCCACGGAGGAGCTGCGAAATCAGGCTCAGGCATCTTTGCAGCGGGTTCAGACAATGCGTTCCATTAATGCCAGCCACCAGGGCCTCAGTGCGCAGTTTGTGCAGCAGATTGCCCAACTGTTGACGGCCCATCTGGGGCATACCGTGAAGTCTGCGGAGGCCAAGACTTGTCTGTTTGAATACGAAAAGTTTGGACGCCTGCTCGCCTATTCCTTCCAGAGCATGCTCAACAGAAAGTCCCATGTCACAGCCCAGGATCAGCTCTCGGAACTGTGAGTTTGAGTCTCTCTGTTTGTCTCTCTTCTCATATTGAAAAAACTATTTAATTGAATTTGCAGTAAGCGCCTGGAGCAGACCCTCCGACCGTTTGTCTACGATTCCCCAATTGAACTGCCCATGTTTGAGAATGTTCGGAATTTAAATCGCATTTTCAATGTCACCCAGCAGCACAGTCGCCTGGAAGAGGCCGTGCGATCCCTGCGCACAGATTTCCAGGAAAACGTTGTAGGTCGCATGGTAGGTCGGGTTAAATATAAAATAAATAAATAATAATAAAGATTCTACTAACGAATTTTCCGCCTTAGGACAGGGATAAACTTTGGCGCTATAGCATGCTGCTATGGATCTGGTTCCTCACTGAGCCCCAACGCGTAATGTATGCCATTGACGAGGTGAAGAAGGTAGCTGCTGGTGTGGTCCGTCCTGGTGGACGCCTGCAGCGCAAATGATTTTAGTCAAAACTTGTCAGTAAATAAATTGTACTTGAATAAGAATTATAAATTATACAAATTATGTTGTTAAGAAGTAAAGTTGTAACTTTTTATATTAATAAATATTTTATTTTGAACAAAATGCTGCCAAAAGTGATATACTTATTAATGCCTGGCCTTACAAAAATGTTCTACTCTACTCTAAAAAAGCTTATAAAACTTCACCTACCATTTTCATTAATATATTTCCTGATTTTAATATTAAGAACCTTTTTTTAACTTGATTTTTCAGATTGCATTGCGTATTAAAATAACTGAAGAGGTTTTTAGCTCCCCTTAAACGCATAAAATGCCGCGAAGAGATGCTGGATTTGCTTAACCATTGCGAAATTAAGACGTTGACTTTAAGACTGCCCCCAAACAGACACATTAATTGTTGCCAGCACGCGACGTCGTTTCCGAGCGATTTCCATTCAAATTCGCCGGAGGAGCAACAAGTAAGGCCGTGAAACCTTGCTCGCCTAACCTAGAGAATCACTTTCCTTAGCCCAGACGAAGCCAGTTGGCCAGCAAATAGCCGGCATCTCATTGGCTGCAGCGGCTCGGGTCCTGGGCCGACTTGTGCCGAGCGTGAGTCCTGGCATATATAAAAGGACCAACGGTTCTGGCCGTGGCCTCAGTCGATTAACGTGCTTCGGGATAACTTTCTTTTATAACCTTTCGGTAATACAATTAAAAAACAGTGAAGTGTTTGTGTTTTTAAATCTTTAAAAAGTGCATATTAAAGTTTTCTTAAATAAAACTCTTTAAAGTTTAAAGTTAAAGATGTGCCAAAGGAAAGGGAAAGACAGCACACTTAAGTTTAAAGAGGATAATGATTCGCGCCTCATTACTCCCTATTGCGATTTGAATTAATTTCAAATTTCCATGTAGCATAAGCTCTGGAAAACCAAGTGCTGTGCGATAAATTCAACTTCGAGACGGATTTTCGGGTCAAAGCAACTGAAATGAAATCAGTGAAAAGTGGATGCTTCTTTTACGAGGCTTTATATTGAATAATTTCTGGCCCTATTACTGAATAAATTTGCCTAAATTATATATGCTTTAAAGACCCTTTGCGATGGTTGAATTTCCTTGAAAAAGATTGAAAGGATTAAATGTTTGTTAAAGTTTGTGAATTGTGGTATTGTTTCTGTGAGGTCACACTAAGTCTCTTTTCATTTAATTAATTATACCCCTGAACAGTCTTAGTTGAAAGCTTTTTGAAATGCACTTGCTGCGGTTTAGCATCCATTTCTTCTTCCTAATGTCGACGGATTCCTTCAGTGCCCATCCCAATCCCAAGCGCAATGAGATCAGCTGGGATGAAGCTAACAAGGATCTTAGCCTGGATACCACGACTTCAATGTTGGGATTTAACAGCAATGATTCCCTTGTGGAGGTGAGGACTTTCGAGAGAAGCAGGGATGCAAAATCCCATCAGTTGGCCAGGTTCAATGAAATGGGTGAAATTTCCCAGATGCGTGTCTACAATGTTGGTGTGCTGATGGCCTCTCATTTGGGTAAGTGGGTTGTCGGTGGGGGGAGCAGTTCATATAAGATTTGACGACCTCCCTTTTTCTGTAGATTCACCCTTCGATTTAGAACGTTGTGGACCCGCCGTGGACTTGGCATTGGATCAGATTAACAAGGTTTTCCTTCGACCTCACAATATAACGCTGCTAAAGCAGAAGGCAAGGTTAGTGCTCGGAATTCTTCTTTCTCTTCATGTCTTCCTCTTATTTACTTAACTTTTCTTTAACTTTCTTAGCTACCCTTCTTGCTCTGGGGCCAGGGCTCCGGGACTAGCTGCAGACATGCACTTCCAGGACGATGTAATCGCCTTCATTGGACCCGCTTGCGCTTTTGCTCTTGAGCCGGTGGCACGGTTGGCCGCTTATTGGAACACGCCTATTATTACCGGCATGGGAGATCAGGTGAGGAGACTCGCAGGGATCAGGTGGGGAGACTCGCTTGGATCAGGTGAGGAGACTCGCTTGGATCAGTTGAGAGGACCCACGGGTATGGGGTTCTGCAGTCGCGTGTCAAGCGGCGCAGCACGCCGCTTTCAATTATGTGACCTCTGAGTCTGCGAAATGCGGAAACTTAATCTTAAGCCTAATCCAGAACGCCAGCCCCCGCAGCAACATGCCTGCTCCACATCGCCCATTGCCTCCACGCACAGCCAGAGGCAATCACATTTAGTCGCCTTAATTGTCGTGGTCGTACTCTTGACATTGCCAATTAAATGGCGTTCCGCTCGCTCTTTAATTTGCATTTAAGTTCGCCGTGTTATTGATAACAAATGACATTACCCCTACTCCTCCTGCTCCCCTGCTGCTGCCAGCCGCCTTCCTCGGAGGGTGAGCTAACGGTGACTTCTGGAATCCTGGGACGGATACACAAGTGGAAGAATGAAAATACGGTAAGTGAGGTCCTGCTTGGCACAGAAATAGCAATGAAATCTTAGCACTTAACCATCACTATTGGTGTATTTCTCACTGTGTGGCTTAAACCATTCCTGGCTTGAGCAACGGGCTACTAGCCCTCTCGCTACTCTTACTCCTTGCAGGGCATGTTCAAGGACAAGTCGAAGTACCCCACGCTCACTCGGATGTCCTATTGCCAGTGCCGTCTCATTCTCGTCTTCGCCAGTGTCTTCCGGCAGTTCAACTGGCGGCATGTGGCGCTTCTGGTGGACAGGTCGGAGCTATTCTCGTGGACGGTGGGCAAGAACCTGGAGTACGGACTGCGACAGGAGGGACTGTTGAGCTTTGTGCGTGAATTGAACGGCAACGAGGAGGAGATCTATGAGAACTATCTAAAGGATGCGAGCATGTATGCCAGGGGTAGGTATTGCTACTGAAAGTTTTTACTAAATAATATATCATAGATAAAGATTCCTTAAGATATATATATTTAAAATGCCGACTTATTTTAAATTGCAGTTGTTATCCTGTCTGTTCGCGGTGTTCTGGTGCGTAAATTCATGCTGGCAGCCCACAGCCTGGGCATGACCAATGGCGAGTGGGTCTTTCTGGATGTGGAGATCTTCCAGAGCGACTACTGGGGCGACAAAGGCTGGGAGATGAAGGACGAGCACGACGCCAAGGCCCGCAAGGCTTACGAGGCTCTGCTGAGAGTGAGCCTCCTGCAGCCTACCAGTCCCAAGTTTCAGGACTTTGCTGACAATGTTCGTGAGAATGCCCAGTACGATTACAACTACACCTTTGGCGAGGGCGAGGAGGTCAATTTCTTTATCGGAGCCTTCTACGACGGCGTCTATCTGCTGGGTATGGCCCTGAACGAAACCCTAACGGAGGGCGGTGACATCCGGGATGGGGTCAATATCACGAGACGAATGTGGAATCGCACCTTCGAGGGCATCACCGGCCATGTGCGCATCGATGACAATGGCGATCGTGATGCGGATTACTCTATTCTGGATCTGGATCCCATTAATGGTAAATTCTCTGTGGTAGCTCATTATTCCGGATTGCACAAGTGAGTTTGAAATAAGGAAATTAGAAGTTTAGAACTCATAAACATTGTTCACATTTTTAGAGAATACGCTGCTGTCCATGGCAAGAAGATCCATTGGCCAGGCGGACGTGAGGAGCCACCGCCGGACGTGCCACCGTGCGGATTTCTCGGCAACTCCCCAGGCTGCCATGGGAATGGTTAGAGCTCATATAGACAATGTTAGAGAGGCTGAAATTTATATTAATTTTTGGTAATTGCAGAATCCACCATTATGTACTCCATAATTGGACTGGCGCTGTTCTTTGGTCTCGTTTTTCTGGTTATTTGTCTACTGCAAAAGTTAGTTTAAAAATATATAAAAAATCAAACAAAAAATATAATATTATCTTTCCTTTCCCAGACAAATGAAGCTCAGCAAGGAACTGAACAACATGTCCTGGCGAGTGCGACCCGACGACGTTCTGATCGAAATGGGCGGCATGTTCGGTTCAAAGGGCGGCCTGCAGCGCCTGGACGTGGAGAACATCTCCTTGCAGCAATTTGGCATCCACTCGGGCCGCGCCTCAATTGCCAGCTTCACCTCGCTGCCACCGCAGGTGTACACCACCATCGGGCAGTTCAAGGGCGAGCGGGTGGCCATCAAGAAGGTGAACGTTAAGAAGGTGGAGCTAACGCCACAGCTACTCTGGGAGATCAAGCAGGCCCGGGATGTTAGCCACGAGAATACGGTACGTTTTGTGGGCGCCTGCATCGACCTACCCCGCCCCACGGTGCTCATCCTCACCGAATATTGCTCTCGGGGCAGTCTTAAGGACGTGCTGGAGAACGAGGCCATCGAACTGGACTGGAATTTCCGCATGTCACTCATCCACGACATTGTCAAGGGCATGAATTATCTGCATAACAGCGATGTGGCCGCGCACGGCAAGCTGCGTTCCTGCAACTGTCTCATCGACGGACGCTTCGTGCTGAAGATCTCGGACTTTGGGCTGAGCACGCTGACCACGCCCTCGGACTTTGTGCGGGATCAGAACTACTACCTCAGTGAGTTATTATTTAAACAATAAGACTTAAAAGAAAGCTAAGAATATTTTGGAAACATTTTAGAGCTGCTGTGGATTGCTCCGGAGCTGCTACCGCTGACCTCCATTCCTGGCTGCTGTCCAGCCACGCAGCGTGGTGACGTCTACTCCTTCGGCATAATTCTGGAGGAGATCGTTAATCGTGGGGGACCGTACCAGGAGGCACGCCAGCAGATGGATGTGCACACGATTCTGCACAAGGTGAGGCAGTGCAACGGCTTTAGGCCGCTGATCCGGGAGCGTGAGTGTCCGCCAGACCTGTTGGAACTGATGGAGAAATGCTGGGCGGACAACCAGGAAGAGCGACCCACCTTCTCAACGATTCGCAGCAACATACGCACCATAATGAAGTGAGTCTCTTGCGACTGAGAAGATGAAATAAATAAATTAATATTTATTGTTTGCCATCGCAGAGGCTTCTGTGAGAACCTGATGGACGACTTACTGAACCGAATGGAGCAGTATGCCAACAATCTCGAGAGTCTCGTTGAGGAGAAGACGCGACAGTTGAGCCTGGAAAAGCAGCGCACCGAGGAGTTGCTCTACCAGATCCTGCCGCGTCCTGTGGCCCAGCAGCTGATGGCCGGTGATCTCGTTGAGCCGGAGGAGTTCAGCAGCGTTACTATCTACTTTAGCGACATTGTGGGCTTCACGGAGCTCTGTGCCCGTAGCAGTCCCATGGATGTGGTTAACTTCCTCAACGACCTGTACAGCACCTTCGACCGGATCATTGGATTCTACGACGTGTACAAAGTGGAGACCATTGGCGATGCCTATTTGGTGGTCTCCGGACTCCCGGAACCCAATGGAGATAAGCACGCCCGCGAAATTGCCCTGATGGCACTGGACATCCTTCAGGCAGTCAGCTCGTTTAACCTGCGCCACAAGCCGGAGTACAAAATCCAGATACGCATCGGAATGCACTCGGGTTCGGTTTGCGCTGGCGTTGTGGGCAAGAAGATGCCGCATTACTGTCTCTTCGGGGACACGGTGAATACGGCCTCGCGAATGGAGAGCACTGGTCAACCAGGCAAGATCCACGTTTCCTCCGCCACCAAGGTTATCCTGGACAAGTTTGGCACATTTCAAATGGAGCAGCGTGGTGATGTAGAGCTCAAGGGCAAGGGCACGGTGACCACCTACTGGCTGAACAGCACCACCGAGGGCGAGGCCCGGCCGCCCACACCTCAGATCCTTACCACCGACGAGGTGCCCTTCCCCCTGCTCTTCGCCGGCATGGGAAAGTAGCGCAGCTAGGCCGTATAGAAGTTGATATCCTACCAATCAGTATTATCAGTATTGTCCCAGCTGAATATTTTATACAGATATCTTATGGATTTCAATAAATATTTGCTTTTACTGCTTTGAAAAATTACTACTTATTAGTAGAAAGCATATGGTAATGTTTTGATTGGGTAATTTAAAATAATTTAACCAGTTTCGGGTTAGGTCATACACTTGAGAATATCTATTATTAAAACTAAACAAAAGCCCAAAAAATGACCAAATATAAATAAAAAAGGACAGCCAAAATACAGCCATAATATACCCGAAATATACTTTAAACAGATTCAAAATACATCTTAAATACGTGCAAAATTCACAACATTTATTTCAGAAAGATTCAGGTGGCATCGTCACTTTTATCTCGCCTGGCTAAGAGCTATTTTTGCTTCATACACATATTAGGAAACATATCCTGAAGTCCTTTAAATTTATATTCAAAGCTCTATTTATTAAGAGCTTTCCAAGAAAGCGAATTTCCAGGATAAAAGCTTTACTGCTTTCAGGAACCCTTATGCAAAGGCAATAGGTTTTTCCAATCCTTTGCCATCAGCTGTTCGAGCTAAAAGCGCTTTTCCGCAGGGGGGAGGAAATCTGTATTTGCGCATAGCCGTGGAAAAAGGAATAGGCACAAAAACAAAGTCGTGAAAATAGTTAGGTTTAAGTCCTGTGAATCCTGAGACAGGAGGCACTTAACGCGTAGAATGAGCATCCATTCGAAGCCAAAGGATCTGGAGATCAAAGCGAATGTGCTGGTCAATGGAAACGAATCGGAATTGCCCTGCTAGCCATGTAGATGAAGTGTAGACACCCGGAAGAAGATACAGATACAGATACACACACCGCCAGAAGAGCGCTCCGCAGCATAGCCCAACGGTAGTTCACCGCCATGAAGGTGTTCCGGCTGCGTCTGGTGAAGCTCCTCCTGCTGGGATTCCTGCTGGCCAATCTGGTCTTTTTCTACTACACCTGGAACACGCTGCTCTGGCGTCGCATTAGCACAGCCCTTTCGGGAGAGGCAGCGGAGGAGCCGGAGCCCCCGAAGGCGGCCAAGTTGTCGCCGAAGGACAAGGTGCGCAATGCCAACAAGCACATCCGGAAGTCCATCACCATCGTGTTCTATGGCCACTACAACTTCGAGCAGGATCTGCGGGCGAGCATCGATAGTATTTTGGATGTGATACCCAACATGCCCATCCTAGTGCTCCAGGAAGGCGGAGCAGACTATGCCTATCCGCCGGTTGGCTACGAGCGCAATTTAACCGCCGGCGAGGAGCACACTGTGGTGTTCCAGAGCCTGGCCTTCGACGTGCGACGCACTCGACAGGAGCTGAATCCGCTGGCCGCCATTCGCACCAAGTATGCCCTCCTCATGCCGGACAGTGTGCGCCTGAGCAGCAAGAACCTGTTGCAGAAGATCCTGCGCGAGATCAACTCCTTGGGATTACCGGGCCAGCCAAAGGAGCAACGTCCACCCGTTCCACCGGAGGAGATGGTACGCCGGATGGTGCTGGTGCCGTTCGCAGGCAACTTGAAGTCCTTCAGCAGCTGCGTAAGAATGACCATGGACCTGCCCAACTGGACGCTGGAGCTGGTGGCCACCAACGACAGTCGGCGTTGCGATTTGGTGGGTAAACTGTGATGTCACAGAAGATAATCGAAAACCCAAGAATCCCATCAATGTTACTAATATCTTCCTCTCCCCCAACAGTTCCTTCAGAAGCACGCCATCCTGCTAGATGTGGCCGCACTGGGCTCCATGCCCGAGCCCTTTACCCTGCCCTTCCCGGAGATGCTCTATATGCAAGCCAAGATTGCCAATCTGTCGGTGAGTATGCCTGCTAGATGCTACCATAGCCGATATTAAAATCTCGACTCCTAGACCACGGTATTCCCCCAAGCCTTCCAAGAGGGCCGGCGCCTGTTCGCCTCCTTTCACACCAAGCAGCGGAGGATGGAGTTGCGGCGCCGACAGTTCCGGGAAATGTATAAAAAGCTGCAGATCAAGAGGATAGTGCGTCGGGCGTATAGGGTTCCTGGCAAGGCACAAGCGCGGGATGTGTGGGGCCAGGGGCACGGCCTGGTTCTCGATGGCCAGTTCTCCTCATCCAATGCCTCGCTGCCCCTGATCACCGACATCGATCTGTTCGGTTGCGAACGGACCACCAAGTCCTGCATCGGGAACGTGTACGGCGGAAGGCCGTTCTACTCTTACCTGGACAAACACACCCCACCTTGCTGTCTGGACAAGCTGCGGACAACGTTTAACCACGTCCTGGAGGAGTTCGAGAACGTGGGCATCCGATACTGGCTAGATAATCGGGCCCTGCAGAGCGCCATTGAGACGAATCACCTATCGCCGGATGCCTACGATATTGATATTAGCTTCAATGTCCAGGATCTGGAGCGATCCAATGCTATGAAGAAGTCGCAGAGCAAGCCGTATGTGGACAACGAGGGCTTCTACTGGATCAAGGCCACCGATGGCCACTACTTTCGCGTGCAGTTCTCGAAGCCCAACCAGGTGGGCGTCAATCTGCTGCCCTACGAGATCAGTGGAACGGAGGCGCGGGCCAACGGGTTCTTCGGATGGAAGGCAACCACTTTCTCGGCGGACTTCCTGCATCCAATGTCCACGGTTCTGTTTTTGGGCAAGAGCGTCATGTGTCCGAACAATGTTCTGGAGTATCTGGAGGCTAAGCACATCAGAGTCAAGTCCGCTGACCTGGATGCGGAGGAGGAGTGAGATGGATTGGATAAAAATCGAAGGTTATATGGGGAATGAGGGCGGAACGCCGTATTATTTATGTTTTCCCTTGAATTTTATCTCAATTATTCTATCATTCAAGAGGGTTCAATTTTTAAATCTATTTGTAAGGGCGTTACGCATCTTATTCTTTATACAGACTTTGTTGAAACGCAGCAGGAACCTGTTAAGAAACCCTGGAAAGCTGAACATTATATAAGTTGTTCCCGATAATCGCATGAGATTATTATCTGTGTTGATATCCGTAAGTTTTTTGATCGCATCACGGTCCAAATGAGATGTATCTTCGGGTCTTTGTGATTTATAGATCTCTCAGTTCAGGATATATTTTGTTTAACGCCAGACCTTAAGACGGATTTGACTACAGTTTAATTAAATTTTGTATTTGTTTTTCCTAGTGCAGATATATATATGATATTATACAATTTTGTGATCTTTTACATTGCTTCTATGTTCCTTAAGTTGGTTGACCTCAACCGCACGTTGATAGCTAATTTGTTTAGATTTATAGGAACAAAACATTAACGTAAGACGGATGAACTACGATTCTTTTAGAACCAGCAGATCTATATGTGTAAAATATAATACATACAATCAGACTCGAGTGTTTATATCTGCGGGGCTTATCAAAATATATATATGTCAACGGGTTCAATTTAGCTGCGCACTGTGGTGGCTGCATCGGGCACCACGCTCCCCTCGGGCAGCTCTCGCACCAGGGACAGGAGTTTCTCCAGCTTCGCTATCTGCAGGGTAGTCTGGTCGAGATACAATTGCTTCTTGGGCGGCTTGACCATCATCCGGAGGTTAGGCGACAGCTTCAGAGATGTGGTAACACCCTTTTCGTCGCCCACCACGATGAAGGCGAGCTTCTCGTTGAAGGCCAGCCGGGTGAGCTTGTTCTTCCGCTTGGGCACCACAGCCTGGATGCAGATCGCCTTGTATTTGTTCACATTCAGATCGAAAACATGCACCTTGCCCTCGGTGGTCACCGCGGCGAAAACGGTGCTCGAGTATGGAGCCCATTTCACATCGCCAACGGCGGAGCCCAGGTCAAAGATAAAGAGCGGATCGGCGCGCATATCCTCCCAGACTTTAACGCGCCAATCGCCGCCACATGACACGAAGATGTTGGAGTTGAAGCGGTTAAAGTCAATGCGATAAACAGACATGTTGTGGGCATTGTAGGTCATCAGATACTTGGAGCTGAAGGCTGTGCTGCACTTGTAGATGTAGCCACACTCGGTGCCCACCAGGAAGACCTAAAAATATGGAAATATAGTAAATAGAAATATCAAAGTAAAAAGCTTATAAAAAGGGAGACATGTACCTTGTTGTCGATGGGATGGAAGACCATGCAAGAGCCGCCGCTCTTCAGGCTAACCTTGGTGCCATCCGGTCCGTCCACGAGTCCGTTCTCCCGGTACAGCGTAATGATGGTGGTAACCCAGAGCTTGTTCTGCATGAGAATCCAGTTAAAGACCCGTCCATCGGAGGAGACCGAGAAGAAGTTGACCTCGCCATCGCTCATGTCCTTTCCCCATTTGATCTGCCACACGCATTCGCCGTGCTTGCAATTGACGCCTCTGGACATGTACAGCGGCTCCTTGCAGTCCTCCCGCAGGTTGTACACGGCCACCTTGCCGTCGTACAGACCAATCACCGCCAGAAACGGATACGCTGGATGGATGTCGCAGCACATAACACCGCTGTCGGTTTGGACTGGAGTTAGGGAGAAGGAATTAATGAGTAGCTACACCCAGAAGAGTATCCAAAACCTACTGATATAATCTGGAAATGAGGGATTCTTGACGGTGAAGAGACACAAGTAACCCTCGTTGGTTTGCTTCATGAAATCATCTAAGGATACAAGGGGAATTAGTCTTAAATAACAGACTTATAATATGAAGAATATAAATAAACCCACGTGATCCAAAGCAGACTGCAAACAGGTCATAATAGCTGGGATTGAAGAGGATGTCGGTAACGTTCATCTTCTTGGTCTTGTCATACTGAAACTTCCACAGGGGCAGCAGGTTGCCCTCGCCCTCCCGGAACTCATCCGCTGGATCCTCCCAGTAGCGATAGTCATGGGCTATGTCATCGTAGATGTTCTGGTTGATCATCCGCTCAAGGATCTGCCAGCACTTGAGATACTTCTTGTTCAGCTGCTCGGCAATGGCAGACTTGTCCTTGAACTTTTTCTCACGCACGCCACGCTTACGGTCATCCTTCTTGCCGCCCTCCTTCTGCTGCTCCTCGAAGTTCTCCAAGTATGAATCATAGATGACCCACTGCAGCACATTAGCTCCGAACTGGGAGCGTGGCGGGGGAATCGTTTGGGTGTCCACGCTCTGGATAGTGAGGAAGTGGATGTAATGCATCTTATTATTCTGGTGCTGGGAACTTACTCTCTTCGGGTTTGTATAGGTAAGAGCAGCTCGTTCGCAGTAGTTAAACTGGTTAATAAGCTTCCGTTTCTTGGAGGAAGGAACCATTGCCCGCTGGGCACCGGCAGCATCTTCGTCGCGGGTCTCGCCGCCTTCCCCCTCGCCCTCGCCCTCATCACCCTCGGTACCCTTGCCCTCCTCATCGTCTTCTTCCTCGACCTCCTCTTCATCTGGGGGGGCGTCTTTACCTCTTTAATTGTAAACAATTAAACTTTGAATATAATTTTCAAGAATAAATACTGCGACTTACCCCCGGTCATCTTCATCCTCCTCGTCTTCTCCCTCCTCTCCCTCCCCGGCTTCTGGTTCACGCTGCTCCACCACCGTGTAGTTGGGCATGGGCAACGGATAGCCGATCTCGTCCGACTCCTCGATCTGGCGGCGCGCCTCCTCCGAGTCCACGTGCAGTGAATTGCCGGTGAAGGCAATCAGAGTGACGGTGTTGCCCGGCAGCGGTGCCGGGACAAACTCCCCCTCTTTAAAGCTGTAGACGACCAGGTTGCGGATGACATTCGTGTTGGTGGGCGTCAGCACCTTGGTGACCTCCTCACCGAGCTCCGCCTCCGTGAGCTCCAGTTGGTCGTCCGGCTTGAGCAGCTGGCGGGATTTCATCCAGGCATCGAAGTCATCGGCATCGCCGCCGCCAGCTCCGCCACCTTCGACCTTATTCTTGGAGCTCCTCATCTGGGGGAATGGGATCAACAGCATGACAAACTCTGTGGTTTTGTAATCAGGTTTTAAAAGTGTGGTGCATGCAATATTCCACTGAAGGTGCCAAGAAAGAAGAAACCAAGCTGGGAGGGGGTGTGGAAGTGCAAACACTTACCTAGCCTGGGTGCAAGGTCAAGCTGGAATCATGATAAAGGGGAAACCCAAAGGTATGCGGTTTGAGGCATGCGACTTGAAAGGGGGGGCGAACATCCGAAAATCGTATGAAAAATATGGCTATACCCCAAGGAGGCGTTACCTCATCGCCGTCGCTGCCACTGTTGCTGGCAAGCTCCTCCGCAGGATCGCCCGTGGGTGGTCCTGGGGCACTGGACACCTCAGACATGGCGTTGCTAACTAGACTTAATGTGATTTGAAATGGGAGCGATCTGTCCTACTTAGCTACGACTACGAGTTGGGGCTTATGTATTTGAAGAAACAGCTACATATTGTATGTACATGGTATTTACAGGTTGAAGATGAAGAAATATATTGATTATTTACATTAGATACAATCAGGCACTCGTGGTATATACAGATCCCTAGGTCACAATGCATTCCAAAACTCTCAGAAGCCAGTTTGGAGATTTTTCTGTTTCAGAAGTGATCATATTTACAGTGCATTGAATCAGGATCAGTGTTAGAGACTCATCTGTAGGCTATATACATTTAACGAGACTCTATAACACAGGGACTTCCTTTTGTATAAGTAGATAAGGACTCAAGAGTTTGAGTGTAAGATTCATTCTCTTAAAGTGCTTAATTTTCCGATCTCACAAGGCCTTTCCAGAGGCTTTGAAACGCACTGCCCTCACACTCTCACGCACACAGTTCTACTCAGTTGGATCAGCTAAGAGTTGCTAGTGGAGATGCAATCTAATGGTCAAATACCGCCATGGCCTTGTTGGCTAGCTTCCACATCCTGGCCGAAACTCGAAGGACTTGGGTCACAAACAAGAAAAATTACCCGAGAATACTCGGGTCAGACCAGAATAGCGGAGGACTACCGGCTGCTTGGCAGGAATCCGGCAAATGCGTCCTTCGAGAGCGGCGAGGCAAGACTGAGCCCAAGAGTCGAAAGAGCCAAGACAGCCCCGATGACGTTCGCCATGTCAGCGGGCTCTTCAGCAAAGGAAATGGCGAAAAGTCGAAAAACTTTCTGGCCTGACGTCACAACGGGATGAGGCGGAGTAAAAACAAATTGCAGACAACTCGATTAGCTGGTCCTGGAATGGGGAAAGCGGGGGATAACAGCGACACTGACCCTGACTGCCTCCGAGATGGGCTCCTTCATAAATACATATTTATTTTGATGGCCATCTAAATGAATAAGGTGAGCCTAGGGTCGTATCCGTGAGTGATTTATCGACTCTTTTATTGCGTTGGGCCTGATGAGGCTTCGACACTCACCAGCCCGGCCAGAGCCGGGCCAAATAAATTGGTAGCTGTAACCAAATTGCACCGCTCCGATCGCTCTGATTTTCCGCGGGTTCGGAGCTACGGGCTCTGATTTTCCTTCCCGGCTTGGCAGGCACGCACATGGTGGCCACCGGGTCACGCCCACCTCCAGCTCTACATCCTCGGGCGGATTGGGCAGGAAATTGCAAATTATGTTTCGTGACAAAGTTCCATCAAGGAGAACTGCCTGACGGAGCCAAGCTTTCAGCCAAACTTATTAAAAAGTAAGCGCAAATAAGCGCAAAAAATTTTTAAGCACAGAAATAGACTTGTGCCGCAACAAGGACCTCGCATTGGCATTACGCTGCCAGCCATCGAGGCGAAAGGATGTGTGCACAGCCAGAGTTTAGTGTTACGGATGCACGAGTCCGACAGAGGAGTTATGTAGCTTTTTGATAGTTACCTTCGGTTTGACCTGCTTGCCATCGCCCTTTCCTGGCTTTTGTGCCATTGTTCCTGCAGTTTCTGGCCTTCCTCCTTCGTGAGTTCAGTTCCACTTGTGTCCAAGAGATCTCTCTCTGGATATTTTTCCGAGTGTTTTTAATCCCTTTTCCAAGTGAAACGGGTGGCTATTTTTTATTTGGTGCCCTGACAGCAGCCTGAAAAGTGCCTGGTGCCGAGTGCGTAATTCACAGAAACGAAGCACACTAAAATGATATTTTACGTAATCGCATGGGCAAGGACCCCGGAAAGTGTCTTGTCTGCCATTCCGATGACTTTGTTTGTTTCAGTTTCTATAGAAATTTGGCAATCGGTTGGCCCTTACGCACCAGGTTACGGGTGCTATTTGCATATCGATTGGATATTGGGGCAAAGGTATGAGCTTTCTAAACTGTTACCAAAGTTGCTGTGTTCTTTGGTGTTCAGTGCCAGCAGCAAAGTGTGGAGTATAGCGTCTATATTGACTTGCCTGAGGACACTGATCCAAAGTATGTATAGTTTGTGGGGATCAAAATTATAATTGCTTTAAAACAGAGGTCCCCTAAAGTCATATATGTATGCCAAGTTTTCATTTGTGAATGAATGAAAATGTAAATTTTCTGTAATATCTAAATAAATCCTCAATTTGTAGTCTCTTAGTAAAATATTCCTAAGGAGTAAAAAACAGCGCCTTTTTCAGGATCAGTAAAATAAGAACTGTATTAAGTTCTAACTGATTCAGTGTTAATTTCGAGATTTTTCAACAGCATATGTATAACTGCTGTTCATATTCATAATCTTTCGATTTTAAATTGTAATATAACATTTTATATTTAATAGGTGAGGTTTTGTTAATGGAAAACTAATGCAAATGTCTGTGAAGAAAACTGTCCATATTTTAAAAATGTTTAACCCCTTTGATTTAAATAAAATGAAATAAATAAAAGTAAACAAGCCTCACAACCTAAGCTGCACTAATTTCAATCAAAAATAGTGGTTCGACAAGATGCAGCGGTCTAAACAAAAGCGGGCTCATCAAGATCCCAGATACAATAATGCATGCATCGCCCGCGATCAGCGGTGCCCGACCGCGTCGGCTTTGGTGGTGACGACGACGTCGTCGACGGGCGCTTTGATTGGAACGCCTCTTGATGCGACGCGCATATCAATTAATTACCCGCGACAGAGTGCTGCGACGACTGTTACATTTGGCTGGGCCGCGGTGGACACCGCTTCGTGCGGGATTGGGCAACCCATCAGTCAGGGGATATTACAACAGAATACCTGCGGACCGATTGCAAATCGCTGGGCAGCCGGACGCACTGCAGTTGTTGGCCGAATTTATTCAAATCAGTTTAATTTCGGGCGAGGAAGCGTATAGGTGTCGTCTCTGCTCCGATCATCGTCCACTTGCAATGTGCAAATACGTCTTAATTGCTGCACTGGCCGTAATGGTAAGCGGGCGCTCAATTAATCACTAATCACCGCATTAACATTGCCCTTGGCTGCACCACATACACACAGTGCTCCACAGACCGCGTGCTGGCCACGATCGGGGTCTTTGACTTTGACTTCTCCAATGTGGATCTGGTGAACTTCCAGTACTTCAAGAACCTGCCTTCCCAGGATCCGCGCACCGCAGCCACCGCCAATCCGTTCATAGAGCACTTTCAGAAGAAGAAGGCGGTGCTGGACTACCTGGACCGCTTGTTTTTTGGCAACTCGCCTTTCCAGCAGCCCAGCGAAATCCCCTTTGATCCGCACTTTGGACGCGCCTGGCGGCCGGTCTACGAGCGGAAGTTTGGTCATCGTGGTGAGCGCCTCATCGCAGCCCTGGGCTCTGGCTACTCCATCCGCCAGCTGCGACACTTTGGAGCCATTCCGCAGGAGTTCGGCACGGCACACTATCCCAGCTGAGAGTGGAGATTGATGTGGATTCAGTAGCTGTAACTTATTTATGGAATAAACATAGGAAAAACGATAAACTATGGCTGTAACTGCTGGCTGAGAACATGTTCCTGGTATAAGGCATATTAGAGCAGCTTTTTATGGAAACTTTTGTATTTTTAAAATAAAAACTTAAGCTCTAAAACTTCAGACTCGCCGCTTCTGCGTGGAGATGTACAAGACATTGTTGCCGCGGATGAAGGCGTCGCCGTATTTATTCTTTAGCTGGCCGTTCACATATTCCTCTGTCTGCTCTAGGCAGATGTTCATATAGCCGTCCAGGCACGCCAAGACACCTTTGGAAGAAGGGCAAAGAAACGTGTGTGTTAACAACCGGCTTTTTTGTTTACTTCAGCTCTGGGGCCTCACCTCGGTAGTCCACACCATTGTTCAGTTTGACGGCAACGGGGCGGCCGTGAATTTGGTTGATGAACTGTGAGAGGGCTTCTTTGCGAGACATAATTGCAGAAATATCTTAATATTTTAATATTTTTTTTTTGCGAATTTGATTATTTGTTGATTATTAGGGTTGTTGATAATATATCAAGATATCGATATATCGATATTTTTTTTAAAGATGATATCACGATTTTTTGTTTGGCCAAGTGCGATAAGGTGCGATATTTTTATTCGATATGAACCTGAACACCCTCATAAACGAAACGTTTGGCAACGCTGAACGCTCATGTCAACTGTCGTAATTTAAAATTAATTTACGAAAAAGTGTGCCTGCCACACTTAAATTATTGCGCCAAATTTAAATTTAAATTAAAACAGATTTTCTTGTACTGACATTTTTGGCGTAACTAAAAAAGGCAAATAATTTTATAAATTAAGACTTTATTTTTGTATAAGGAAAATGAGAAAATGTTAACTGCATTTTCATCTATTTTACAGCTTTGATTGGCCAAAATTTCCTTTACGTAAATACATTATGCATTATTTCTTATAGTACTAGATTAAAAAAGATTTTTACTTATCAAAAATTAGTTTTAAATGTATATTTTTTACTACCGCAATAGACTAATTACTTTGGCAAAAGCCAAGTCATGAAATAAATAAAGCGGAGCATACAAATTATAAACTACAATGCAACTAGGAATTACATTATGTTTATTCTAAAGTAATGGGCTCAGTGAATGCCCTCCAGTGGCGTGTAGGTCTTGTACTGATATAATTCCGGGCCTCCATAGCCGTAAAGGAGTTTTCCGCGCCCATGTTCATCGTAATAGGGATAGCGGTATTTGGGCCTGTAATAGAGGAATTGTGATATATAAATGCACATTTTAACTTATAGGTAGATTAAAATATAAAAGAAATTGTAGATAAAATAAGATAATAGATTTTAAGCTTACCTTTCGAAGTACTGGAAGTTGGGGGCCTTTGGCTGAACGGTGGCCAGGGATGTGTGCACCACAAAGGCAATAATGAATAGAATTAGCTGAGAAATTAAACAGTTAAAGGGTAAATTACTGATAAGGGTATTTTAAATTTTATCGATTGTAGTAAATAATAAATAAATACATCATAAATTAAAAGATTTAAGAAATAAAACCAAAGAATTACAAAGCATAAAGAGAAACCTTATTTTTATATTTAACTTGCAAGCTAAATACTTCCCGATTTTATCATTATAATTAGAGCCATTAGAGCTTATGTACTTTTGAGAAAGTAGTTTGAATCCCATAAAAATTCGGTTACTGAAAGCTCAAATCGGGGAATTAAACTTCACATTAAGCCCAACAAACTCGCATCGGCTCACTGTGTCAGCCTCATAAAGTGTAAAGTGTACTGGCAATTTGTAAGTTGCCGTCCAAGAAATCGCTTTCAGTGGCTTTTAACCAACTCGCAGCCGCAACGACTACTGGCCAACTACGAGGCAACGGCTGATGACGCCGGTTATGCAACCACCGACAACAACAACAATACAACGATGCGCAACTTGGCCACAACTTGTTGCTTAGAGATTATGACACATTTCGCTTGGCTTTCAACTTGGCCAAAAGAGAGGTAGATAGAGAGAGAGAGACAGAGAGAGGGAGCGATCGCGTCTTTCAAGGTCTCTCCTGGAGAGAGCCTTTAAATTTGGCCCACATATGTTTGTGTGTGATTTGGAAATGTGTCAGTCGTCCGACACACGAATTTCGAAAGAAGAACGCCCAAGTGCTCATTGGAAATTCAAGTCACAATTTCCCACAACGACGACGGTTTTCTTTTGGTGGCTCAGTGCGACTTTCGCGCAGGCGCAGCAGCGGAAATGGTGTCAGCGGGTCTGCCATGTGGGATGTGCTAATTGGGGAAGTAAACCTTGGTCGCGGTGGAAATCTAACTTACGGGCAGCACCAGAGCGTTCAACCTAGCCATGGCTGTTCCGATACGAGTGTGTATGCAGATATAGTACGTGTATAGCTTCCCGATCGCAGGCGCAGCGGCACGCAGATGTTCGCCGATCGCGTTTTGTTTGGCAACTGAATTGCACTGCCAGACGAAAGGTGGCCAAGAGGCCTTAAAGAGAGCCGGAAAGCTTGTCAAAGAGCGCTTGGAGCTTCGAAATTCAAGCTTCAAGTCGAGTCTTTCAGTTAGGCTCTCTGTTTCGGAGTCTTTGAGGCTCTCAGTCTCTGCAGATTGCATTACCTGGTGTTGGTACTGAGTCCAAATAAATGTAATAAATATTGAGCAAAGTGCAGAGTATAATGGCCTTTACTTGGAAAATATTTGTGAAACTGTTTACATAACTAAATATTTTTATTTGTAACATATTTGTATTTATTTATTATTAAGGTATTCAAGAGAAAAATCTTCTTAAAACTTTATTTTTGAAACAGTTTAATTTATTTTAGTACTAGGATACGTATTTGAAGTTTAATCCAAGTTGAAGGATATATTTTTAAGAATCTGGGAGAACTGTGAAGAAATCCCTTTAAATATTAAATATATAAATATAATATCATACCCCAATATTTATTTTAATTTATTAAAGTAACATACCTCTAAGTTATCTCAAGGTTTCTTCTTGAATTTCTTATAACTAAATTGTTTACTTAATCTAATGATCCTCAAGATTTTGCAACTCTCGCAGAAAGTGAAAGTCCTGAAAAAAAACTCTTTCCTCATTCACTTAGTCTGCCGGAAATTTATGTAAATAAACAAAAGCCAATAGATGCAATATAAACCCACCTGATCCGACTCACGTAGGCTCTTTCTGCGATCTTAAAGAGAGGAACTAGCAGCCACAGAGCGAGCCTAGGATCGAAAGAGAGAATTCAGGAAGCTCCAGTCGGCGGAGACAGCTGTTGGAAGTGGGCAAAAAATGGGAATCGGGGCCATGTTACCAAGTCACCAAAGTGGTTGTGGATCAACTGGATAAATGCCGCCGCCTCTGATCGAGATGACGATGGACAATTATGTAACTTCTGCAACCATAAAGAGTCGAGAGCTCCAGCCGTATCAACACCTCCAGTCGCTCCAATGGCTGGCAACCAGTTTTTGCTTTCTTCACTTGACGGCTCTAAGCCATTTCTTCTCGACTCACGGGCACTTTCTTTGGCTTGCATTTGCATTTGCATTTTTCCTTGGGTTTCTATTTCTGTTTAACATTCATTTCCACTTAGTTATTAGTTTATTTGCTTTTGCTTTTGGCGCAAACGGATGGAGCAGTAACCTTTGGCGAATGTGCGTACTTAGTTCCGTCTGCCATGAAGACCAATTTGGGTTGTCATAAAATTTAAATTAAAAAAAAATATAAAACTGGCAAGCTGGGCTTTGAAGTACCAGCTCGAAGGTCGCAAGCAAAGTCACAGTTCGGAGATCATGTGCCATTAATAGGCTCCAAAATAAAAACTTAAAACTGTGAGTACACAAAGAAAACTAATTAGATATTTATATTTCATACTTAATACATATTTCATATATAATATAAGATGATATTTGAAATTTTTTTTGGGGAAAAGACCTCTTCCTACGAAATTTATATGATTTTTTGTTATAAAATTGAATTGTATAAGGTACCAATTGTACTAATTTTTAAGAAATTTCATAGTTATTTTAGTATCTATAGAACCCGCGATAGTTTTATTATCCAAGCTGGTATTTAATTTTCATAGCGGCTAAAACAATATATATAAACTCTAAATTATGCATACTAATATCAACAGAAAACATAATCCAAGGCTTTCATATTTTTTCTCAGTGCCTGACCAATTCGCTTTTCAAATCCGCTAAAGATTTGTAAATCCAAATTGTATCTTTGCTCTCTTCTCAGTCTCTCAGCTCTTCTCAGTTTCTCACTCTCCCTTAAGTTTTGGCTGTGTAACTTCTCAAATTTGTTTGTTTTGCCATATTTTGTTGGTGCTTTTGTGTTGATTTTTATTTCCAATATTTTTCCAGTTTGCGCTTGGCTGTGTTTTTTATGCAACCGCACGATTTCTGCGATCTGCAGTCTTCAGTGATCAATGGTCCAGTGACTGGGACGGGCGGCGCTCCACCGGAAAGTAAAACGCGCTTCGAGACAATGTTACGCCTGAGACAGGTCTTAATGGTCTCTGTAAGTGAACCGAAATATGATTTAAGCGAAGTAAATAGGCCATAAATGAAGTGGTTAAGTGGAGTGCTTTGAAAAAACGCGGACAGGAATGTTTAAATGGAGACGTGTGCGGAGTGTGTCATGCGGGGCGTATGAGTAATAAATGTCGATCGATGAATTTCTTGCGCAATTTCTTTGGTTTTGGATAAATTTGGCTTTGCCGGCATACAAGTTGTTGTTTTTTAAAATATTTAAAATATGGTTTATTTAATGATAAAATAAATCATTTTAAATATATCATTAAATTATTTAATATATAATTTGTGACAAAATTTGCATATATTTTTGAATGCTTTAATATTTTGTTTCACCCTAAAAATATATCTATTTATTTTATTAATATAAACTATACATTTCTAGCTCCCTCTGGTCCTGATCTTAATGCTTCAGGTCAGCCAACCAGCCGAGGGCTTTATTATACGTCTTATAACCGAGACCCTGCAGAATAATGTGGCTGGCGAGCCCATACTTCACGAAAGGACCAATTGGGACTTTGATCCCGAGGCGGCCAAGCGAGCGAGGTCCTTGTACTACGAGGTAATACACACAAAGTTCTTAGTAATTTAAAAAAATATGAAAATTATATAATTATCCTTGCAGAAGAATGGCTTCCGTTCGGCCAAGTTCATCGAGCGACTGGGGGTGGGCCTGGATGGGCGGCACCAGGAGCGGCGACAGGAGCAGGGGGAGCGCGATGTGGGACGGCTGAACGGGGAACACAATATTAACTATCCGCCTCCGTCGGTTTAGCCATAAATAATTATGATTTAAATTTAACTCTCGTTTCGTTTTCATGCCTAATCCGGGTCTGGGGGATGATGTGCATATGGGAAAAAGCCCGAGCACATTGTCATCATTTTAATTTGCAGCGATTAATTGTCATTGTGCGCATTAATGTGCTTCACAAGGATTTGCATAATTTGCACAACGTTGCTCCGGCTCCCCCTCTCTCTCTCTCTGGCAGAATATCCCTCTCCATTCGGCTTATTGTTAATGACTGGCGGTCTGAGAAGGACGAGGACGGGTGGAGAGCGGGAGTCCTGGGCCCCGCTGCAATGTTGTTGTGGTTTTAATAAACGTTATTAGCCAACTGGCTGGCAGCGTTGCAACTGCAAATTGCCGCAATTACATTTCGCTGAAGCGAAAAGCAACGGCAGCTACTTACTTTCGCAATTTTTGTAATTTCATAATTCTGTCGCATAATTGAAGCCAATTTTGCTTCGAGCTGAATCAGGACAACGCCCAAGGGGAGGGGGTAAGTGTTGGGAGAAAGGATACAGGTGCATGATTGAGCGCGTTTTCATTCCCAGCTTCAAATTCGAAGAGCTGGGCCAGGCAGGGGATTCTGGGAAAGTGTTTTTGTACTAAGATTGCTTTTCAAATTGACGTGGCATACTTTTAGGCTTTCCAAGAAATCAATTAAAGCGAGAGGAAGGTGGGAAATTGGGTGAATTTGAAATGAAATTTAAGAAAGATATAAGCTTACGTTAGTAAGCTATAGTTAGTGATTTTTAAGATTGCGAAAATTTGGTATATACTTTCTTATCGGATATAATATGAAAGACTCGGCTGTCGATGCCGAATATATATGATTTATAGGGTCGGAAATGACTCCTTCACATTGTTCTTGTCCTTCTGACTAATATTATAATACAAGCTAAAAATATTATATATTAATTTAAATTCGGAAAACTGTTCGGAGTTAAGTTTTAAAAGGTTAAAAAAACTGATTGCAAAATTTAATAACTTCCGCTATGAATTCAGATCAGAAGTATTTGCATTCCATAAATATATGAAAAAATGTTACATAAAGATGCCTGTTGGGTTGTGAAAATTTTCTTATTTCATCCTTATTAAATAAATATTAGCGAATTGCAGCTGAATCGCAATGCCAGAATCGAGGGCCGACAATCATGGGGATTAAGCGAACAATGAGAGAGCCGCAACTGCAGAAGCCACTGCGGAAATTAACTGCCGCCCGATGATGAGGCAGCGACGAATGCAAGGCAAACTGCTGCGATAAATAAATAAAATTACGCACAATTTGCGGCTCTTTCGGATCAGCGGCCGGCGGAAATGCAGAACGGAAATTACATTACAACTGCAGACTGTGCACAAATTGCGCCAGTACAGCAGTGCGTATACGTGATGCGAGGCCAAGCAGCGATAACACCATAAAATTGTTTAATAAATTGTTAATACAACATTGTAAATATTTCATTGATAATCATCGAGGGCCGCCGCATACCCACTCCGCCGTCACCAGGAGAGCACCCGTGCGAACCGAAACATTTGTTCCTGTTTATGACACTAATTTAATACGAAATCAAACAGTCATCGCTATCTCGATAAGGCGTGCGGGTTGACTTTTATTAAAGGTAAATGTAAATAGAATCATAATGATATTTTGGTCGGGCTCACGGGGAGATTCCCATTCCCACTCCCACTCCCAATCCCAATCCCAATCCCGTTCCCGGTCTCGTCCCGAATCCCGTCCAGGAAGAGGTGCATGGCATTCATTAGCCTTATCAGCTCACTCAACATCAAATAAAATGTTTAATAACACCCCCGGTGGGCGGGGTTGCGAGTGGCAAACTCGATAATAATGACGGGATATCACAGGTTGAATCAATTGTCGCGTTGTTGGGTATTAACTTTCATTTTGTGACGATTTTCCCCTGACATCAATTGCTGTGAAAGCGGATTACTTGTCATAAAAATACGCACACAAAAAAGGGAAAATTTATGTAAACGCACGGAAACTGGGCGGGGGATGGGGCCTGGGCCTCTTATTCTCGTGGAAAATGTGTGTTTTGAATGGGTGCTAAATGTTTTTTGATACTATTATTATGACAGGACAGGTAGGACCATGAATGGATGTCAGGTTGATGACGGAAATACTCTGTTTTCAAAAAGGAAAATGAAAGTTTTGGAAGTTCATGCATAAGAAGACTCTTGGCTGAAAAATAACTAAACTATACGACATTAAAAACTACATATGTAAATATAGCTTATTTAAATGTAATATCCAATCGAAACCAAAGTTTGCTTATTATTTTTCATGTCTGGAAGTAAAAAACATTGTAAGCACAATGTGCTGCACTTGATTTGGTAAGATCTTAATACATTTATTTGTAAGATAATATATTAATTTTTGGAATTTCTAACAAAACAGAGTATTACCAAGTCCCTTAAAACATACAAAAATCTGTTGTTAACCAAATAATGGAGTAATGACAAAAATTAGTTGGTTTTCTGCTACCTGGCGATTCAACATTAACATAAATCGAGAATTATATATTGGCTAGACATTGCATTAGCCGTTCCCAGTCAATTGGTTTTTGTAAAATTGTACCCCCATCGAAATCCTGCGACTCACGTGGAAAGCACTTCCTCATTCGCTCCTGATTATTGGTTCAATGCACCTGAAGGACATCCAGCTAGGGCGCAAGGTGGTGCAATGAATTTCTTAATGCATTTCCGTTGCGCAATTGAAGTCAAGCCAAAAGGCAGGGCAACAAGGACTCTGGCGGCGGCTAATGCACGGTCACAACAACAATAAATGTCAGCTCGTCCTGCATGCAAGTGAAGTGCAGCCAGGGAGGGTCTGAGGATTGGAGGACTTGGAATGGAGCCTAGCGCAAGGCAAATCAACTTTGCTTGCGCATAAAATGTAATTTATAAAATGTAATATAATATCAACAGCACACAGAGCGGGCGGGGTCATCTCCACAACAATGCCATAATGTCAACTGCCTTTTGTCCTTGTGGCTGATTCTGCTGGCGACCCGCTGCTGCTTGAGCTTCGCCCTCTCCTAACCGAGCAGCATTTATTTTATTTCATTAAAAGCAGGTGTGCAGAGAGAAAAAATAGGGGGAAGTTTAAGGGAAAAATTCGAGGAGCAACTCTCAAATGGGAGTGGACCAAGCTGGGCTCTCGGATTTTGACACAGATAGACCAGAACGAGCCCTTGAGGCACTGTATAAGCTTCTCTGTCTTATAATTATTGCCAGATTCCCAGCAGACCTATATTATTTTTTAAGATTAAATGTTTATCTTAAATGTAAGCTTAGCTTAAGTAATAAAATATCTGCATTTAAACATTAAACATAATTTTGTTATAAAATGTTTATAATCGCTTTTGAATTTATGTTTTTCTCTCTGCATTGACCTCCTCGCTCTTTCTCTCGTTCTTTCTCTCTCTTGCACTGCAGGAGGTCCTTTGGCATATCCTTGTGCCTTTTTTATTTGAGGGTAATTGCAATGCTAGCTGGGCAATTTTAAATTTTATCATTGCGCCCGCATCTGTCGCTGACAGATTAGTTAGTTATTCTTCTTATCCTTCTGCTGCTTCCCCAGATTGGTCCTTGCTTGTGGCTTGACTTATTGTAAGGATGCCTTAATTTTTGGCAAGCAATTAGGAATTTACAGAAATATTTTGATCAAGAAATATAACCAAACTTAATCAATAAGATAATAAATAGCTTAAGATATTGCAAACACAGTATTAAATTGAATAAAAAATCCATTAAAATACAAAATAAAATATTTAAATCCATATATATAATAAAAGTATATTCTATATATTATATGTATGCCTTGTGCAAGCTGTAATGCCTTCGAACAAGTTCATATTCAATCAATATGTTTGCCAAAGGATTTCTTTTCTTTGCCGCAAATGCAAATCCATTATGCCACAATGTTCTCGACTAATGCATTCGGCAAACTTGGCGACCGTCTTGCCACAGCCTTTTTGCTTTGTTCACGCTGATTTCTTGCCTTTGTTAAACATATTAGGCATGTGTGTATAGACGCAATATAATAATGGCATAGGTCTAGATGCTTAAGAGCATCTTGAAGTAGAAAATTTACAGGGCAAACGAGGAGGAAATATATTGGGAAAATAGTACAGAGTTTTGTAAATAACGAAATGAAAAAAAACCTTAAAAAAGAAGCTTGTAAAATTTGGATGAATGGTTAAATAACTAAATCTTAAAAACCTTTATGTTAAGTTATTTATTATGAAGTTATTAATGCCTGCCAAGTCTTAATTACTTCAAATATCTCCTATTTTTAAAGCATGTATTCCCCCCATAAATACAAATTAAATCCCAACGACAAAAATACAATTTTAATAAACAATCCGGGGCAAATTACAGTCATCAGTTGTTAGCCAAAATGCAACATTTCCTGCTTGGCTTCTAGATTTCAATAACAACAAAAACATCCTACTTAATTCGTCCTTCTTTCGGTCTTTCGCTCTTTTTGCCGTTGCCCGTTGCCACTCGAATTCACTTGATTACAAAGTAATTTATTGGCAAAACGAAAAGTCACAGAAGCTAGATAAACAAGGATTTGTCTCAATGACAGCCCTCTCTGTCCCGGTCTATCCGCTGTGCATACGAAATGCGGCAAATCCCAAAAATCAACAAACAAATGAAAAGAAAATTCAATAAAATGCGAACCGAATCGCAGAGGGAACTTTTCCCTTCTAACGTTCTTTCGTTTCTTTCTGTGCTGGTTTCGGAGGGGAAAAACTAATTACACAGAAAAGCTGGAAAAGCGTCTGCCAGTGGGCGTGTTGTGCTGAGGCTGAGGTTGAGGTTGAGGCTGAGACTGAGGCCCGCCCTCCATTTTAGCGGCTCTTCGCCATCAACTTTTGATTTTTTTCCCTTCGCCGGATTTTTTTTTGTCAGTCGTCTTCACTTTTCGCACATTGCGTAAGGCACATTTAATTACGTATGCCAGGCAGGAGTTAGGATCCCCACTCTCCTCCAACTCCTTGGAGGTGTTTTTTTTTTACCCACTCACAGTTGGGTAGAACAGTGAGTATCATAGATGGAATGCTGTTTAACCAAGTGAGTTAAAGTTTAAACTGGAAACTACATAAATAACTTGGTATATTTAATTTCATATTTCAATAATATTTTTTATTGAAAATGTCCTTTAATTAAATAAAGAAATAATGTCATAGATGGGCACAAATTATAATACTTAATATTTATTGCTTCTTATGAAGAATATTACACTTTTCAAACCCGTTTATACATTCTCAAACTTTGATTACTAAACTAAAATTACTAAAACTTTCTTATACATACCTCTTCCCATGCCATACAATTCCGACCCGTGCTGTGCCTAACCCTGATCAAACAAAAAATGCGAATAAAATTAATTATTTTGTCAGTTGATATAGCAATGCTAACTGCTTTTGCTCTTGGCCCCTCCTTTAGCTCCACAGCCTCATCCTTAAACCTTCCCCCATTCGAGCTTCCTGACTTTGTCCCTGCACTTGTGACACCCGCAAAGCCGCAGGACATGACGCGTCGGCCACCCGCCACCTGCCACAGAGAAAATTGGCATGTTGTGTCAATATAGACGGCAGACACTGTGGCCGTTTTGGGTTTGGGTCGGCTAAGCAGCAATCCGCTATCTGAAAGCCTGCAGGAACAAAAAAAAAAAAAGATGAAGAATTCTGCTTCCCGTTCCATGGCTCTCCGGCGATGTCCTTTTTCTGGTTGCGTGGCCCGCGGTCATGTTATTTTTTGCAATTTGAACGTTATTTGTGAATGCCAGGCCGGGCTTAGAGCTAGGAGTGGGTCTGGCATCCCTTTTTATTTCCAGATATTTACTCGCTGGAGACTTCTTTAACCTGGACTTGGGAAAACGAATATCAATGCTCAGCAGGTATTTGCACGCTATTGATTTCAAACTTCATTTTGATTTAGAATTCTTCGAGGGCAAATTGAAAATAAGGGTAATCCGGGTATCTGTATTTTTTATTTTATGAATGAATTTCCATTACAATATTTCGCATTTCAGATAGTGAAATAATAATGTAATATATTTTAAAACTGCTGTCTGATATCTTGTTAGCCATTTATTGAACTCTTCAAGCAGACCCATAAAAGTCAAATATATTAAAATATATAAATGGTCCACCAATCCCATATTCGGCAAATAGTTTTTTCGCAATTTTCATTGACAAATTCGTACCCTTTGAGTCGCTCTGCCGAATTCCCTTTTTCGTGTTTTTTTGTGAGCAGCTTAATGAACCAGTCTATGGCCGCCAAACGGCCAATAACAAAGTTAAAACAAACAGCACGATGCAGCCTCTCCCCTGCACCTTTTTACATCCCTAGCTCATTCCTCTGCGGGGCGTTGGTCCAACCAACCACAGGTTTCCAAACAATTACAGGCAAATTGCGTTGAAATGAAATTTTCAACGTTTCGATTTTTGATTCTCGTTCTGCAGCCTCGCGTACCCTTTTCCCCCATTTTTTTTTTTTTTGTATTTTGGCTCGGGCTTCGTTGAGTGGCCAAAAAACGAAACAGAAAAATGTTTATTACAATTCCGTCAGAGGCAAAGGCCAAAAACGGAAAAAATAAAAGACAACGCACAAAAGTGTGCAACGCAAAATTGCGGCCCAGCTAAATGCAGAACAAAGAAAAAACAGCAACAACTGCAGTCAGACAAAGATTAAATGAACGCTAAACTGGCAACAGCGAAAAAACAAAGCCGAGAGGTGGAGGCTGGTGGCACATGGATGAGGGCGAGCGATTCTCAAAAAGTGGTGTGTACACACTTACACATGGTGGCGCAGCTAGGGACCAGTGCTGCCAAATCTCCAGTTTGAGGCAGAATTTATTCGAAGCTAAGCTTACTTTCTCAACTTCGCCAAAATCCTAGGGTCTTAAGGTGTTAACAAGCATTTTTGCCTATAATTCATTGACTTTTTTGGGAATCGGTTAACATATTAAGGAAATAGGTTCTTTATTTACAGTTTATTTAAGATTTTCAAAATTTTCTACTATTTCCCTGACAAAGTGCTCAACTAATTGATATGCTTAGTTTTTTGTTTTAATTTGGAAATATAATAAATATGGAGATATATTTGTATTTTATTTGTTTTAGTTCATTTTGAAAAAAAATGTATACAATTTGATTAGATTTTTCCTTTCAGTTAAAATAGTGATAAAGCTAAAAAAACTTGTTAAAAAGTGGTGCTAATGACCTCTGAAATTATTTTCCAATGGTGACAACCTTGTTTTTAGCCATTTTTCTTTGAAATCATTAGGAATTCAAAATCAGCCAAGTGAGCAGATCCTGGAACGTTCTGCACATGAGCTAATCTCTGGGCGTTGATTTTTGTGTTGCAGCTTTTAGGCGCAAACGTTTATTGCATTTAGTTTTCATTTTGCCCCTGGCTCTGTCCAAAAAAAGGAACTCAAACAAAGACCTCCGACCCGGGTCCAAATCCCCAAAATGGAACCAAAAAAATAAAGTATTCGGCTAACGAGAAATTGCACTTGCCAGCTGCCAGTTGGAAAGGGTTAGAAGGTTTAGGCGGTTCTAGCGGGGTGGGCGGGGGCACGACTTATTTGCACATGCTGGGCGAAATTTAAGCGCTTTTAAACACAATTGTTATAAATAAACAAAACAAAAAATGTAACAAATTTCATTTCTGCAACGTTTTTGTTTGAGTTAAAATTGTATGCAAGTTTTTGTATGTGGACTATGCAGATGGGTGTGCGTGTGTGGCTGTGTGTGTGTGTGGCATGTGCGGTTGGGCAAATAAGGAAATTTACAGCACTTATGCAAACTCACACACTGGCAGCTGTGCTGTGGCGTCCTCACACAGACACGGGGCAATTGAATGCAATTTTGCATGAGATATTAAAAAATCTTTTTTTCGCCGCTTTTTGGGCTGCCAATTGTGTGTTACATTTCCGTGGGTCGAGTGAGTGGTGCCAGGGGGCAGGGGCAAGGGGCAAGGGGCAGGGCCAAAGAGGAGCCTCCGGGCTGCACTTTTTATTTTATTACGCCTCCATTTGCGGCTGGGCCCGAGCAACAATAACAAATGAAAACCGTTTTTAATGAAATTTTTGAACAAGTTCACCCACACTCACACATTGCCACTCATAATGTACGGGGGTGCACTTGAAAAAAATATGAGAGATTTATGGTATACTCATAGATTGAACAATTTTGATATTTACTTTCCTTTATCATAGGTATTCTTTTTTCTTTCCTTAAATCTGTAGCTGATATCAACATAATTTAATTTAATTGCCGAAACACAACCAGAATATTTAGAATTATAAACGAATAACAACTTCCACTTAATTTACTTTAATTGCCGTAACTCAACCAAAATATTTATAATTATAAAGGAATAAAAACTTAAGATATTACCGAAAAATTAAATAATCTATTTAGTTGATAATTTGTACAATCTTCTTTCATTTAATATCTACTTTCATTGTTACCCAATTTAATTTCTTTAAACCTATGACTGCTATAAATAGAATTTAATTTAATGGCAGAAAGGCTATCAAAATATTTTAATATTTGGGTATGAAACTTGTGATTTATTGTTTATTAAAATATACAAATATATGAGTTAATGTAATATATGTAATGTAATAGTGAGAGCAAGGTTTGAGTTCAATAAAAAAGCACCTATTGAATTTCTGTTTTCGAGAGAAAGTCATACCATTTCACAGTGATTTCTGTGGATATCAAATAATAATATTAATAATATTTTGAGTAATATGGTATGAAGATGTTTAAATATTATTTCCCTTACAATTCCTACATATATTATTTCTTTTCAGTGCTCCTCGATGAAAGCACTGAAGCGGTAGCAATATATGCAGATGCCCTGATGAGCCTTCATCAGCCTTTCATTTCCGCCCATTCGAGGCTCAATTGTTCCTCATTTGCCAATCTAGCCATAAAACTGCTAAAAACTTCTTTCTTTTTTCACACTCGCACCGAGAAGAGATGTTTTCGATGGATTTTTCTTGGGCACACGCTGGCACAAAAGGTGTGTGATTACAATTGTTGTTTGTGGCCCGGCCCCCGCCTCCCGGGCCACGCCCATGCGTACACATATCAAGCGCCTTATTGTTGTCGCCTGAGATTCAAATTCAGATTCGGATTCGGATTCGGAGATGCAGATCCACAGATCCAGATTCCCAGCCAAACAACACCCTCTTCCATATGGATATGTGGGCATTATCCTTTTGTGTGTGTCCTGGCCGAAACGGTAGCCACTCCGGCCATTGTTCGGCCGGCCAATTTTTATGTAATTCAAGTGCACAACAATGTGACAGGTAATTTCCAATGAATTCTCTTTGCACATGTGATTGCCCATCTCAGCCCAGGTGAAAGGAGGTGGCCAAATCTGCACCGCAGAATAGAACAGAAGCCGAGCCGCATAATTACCGGGAAGCACTTTTGTCGGCTACCGAGTCCTTTGAAGTGAGCAGTCCGCTCTTTAGCCGCTTATCTTGGCCAGAAATTTTGGCAGAAACGAAGGACGTATGTGAGTCCTTTCATATGTGCTTTAATTTGGGCCAAAACGAGTGTCAATTTACCACTGATCCCGGCATATGAAGACCAATTTAGGAGGGGGAAACGGTAGTACACCTTGGTACTAGGAATACCCAAGGGTTATCGTTTGAGGATCTGGGAAAAGTGTGCCAGAAGCCAGGATAAGATTGGAACTCTTCCTGCCTTCCTGTTCCTGTTCCGCTGAAAATCCCCCTTTCTGGCAACAGGAATCCATTCTCTGCTGGCCTCGGGACTTAATAAACGTGGCCAATAATGTCGTGAGCAAAAATGTTGAGATACAAAACTGACTGATGGACGGGCGGTGGTATTTGTATGCGGTCTGAGTCCTTCATATCCAATCCAGCCCCTGCTGCTATATTAGATTATGAAACTAAATGTCAAACAGGCCTTGGCCCCGTCTCTCCTTTCGCAGTTGTTTGATTACGTCCACAAACAGTCAAGGATATTGGATAATTCAAGCCACTGCTACGTGGCTGTGTGTCTCTGTGAGCAGGAGCAGGAGAAGGAGCAGGAGCAGGAGCTGTGTGCTGTGAGCTATGAGCTATGAGCTGTGTGTTGCCTGAATTGCGGTTGCTAGCCAACCTCAGCAGTTTCTCATTTGCCGCCTGCCGCATATTACATTTTGCCAAGCAGCAACTATTGCAAACTAACTCCTGCCGGAGGAGTTTGGAGTCGAAATGGTTTGGGGACGAGGTAAATTGAAAGCCTCAATCGAAAATATTAAGTCTGTTAAGAATAAGTGGTAGAGGTGTCAAGAATGGGCTAATATCACAGCTCAAAGGGAGTAGAAGCTGCTTCAAAAATCAAGTGAGTCATTTCGAGTTTAGAACTATTTCAAATCTAGGTTAATTTCAAAGTTAAGACTTCCATTGTAGGGCTTAACTTAACAAACAAAATATGATTTAATTGCCACAGTAAGTTTCCCCTATTTTTTGCCAAAAATAATTGCCAAAGTCAATCGAGGGGAATACCCCTTTGTCAGGCTTCAAAAATGCTGTCAGCGGCAGGTATTTACCCATTCGCTTCTTTTCCCGCTCTCTCTCTCTCTGTCAGCAAGTTAAAACTCAAAATTAAATATCCCAGCGCCATAAGAAAAGCTATCAGTTGAGCTGCAGCCCCTCTTGCCATACCCCATTTAAGCCAGAAGCCCGGGGGAAAGGGAAGAATATCCGGTAGACAATGGCAGGCAGACTGTAAGTAGACGAAAACTTTTTAGTTGGATTACGTGGAGGGTAAAAGGAGGAACACACACACACACACACACAGGAGCTCGGTACTTACCCCTCCTGGCAGCTACCAGCCGCACAACGGGCGAAATTCGTTTTATTACTTTGATATATTAGATTTAATGGTTAAGAAAAATGTTGCCAACAGCATCTATCAGCCCCTCGAGCTTTTCCGACACCACCCACTCCACCCACTACTACGCCCACACACACAGCCATTGTGCAAAGTGGGTGTTTGTGGGTTGTTGTCGTCGTCGCAGTTAACCTTATTAAAAGGTGAACACAGTCATGGCACCAGAGAGAATTGCCACAATGTGTTTACACGCAGCTGCTGCGCCGGAGGAGTAGCAGGAGTAGGAGGAGGATGGAGGATGGCTTTGGTGGGGGTAACACGATAATGACCTCGTTGGAACTCGTCGCACTCACACACAGAGACACACAGGACATCATCCAATGGGCTTTCAGCTACTCTGCGCATGTCCCGAGAGAATCTCTGAAGAAGAGACTTTGAGAGATATTCGGAGCGCATCTCGAGCAGAACTCTCCGCAACCCACACTCCCCTTCTGGCCTCAATTGATGTGCTAATTTAGAAATTACAATGAAGTGTAGCCTTCAATGAGTTTGAGTTTGAGTTTGACTTTGATTCAATTTGTCATTTCACACTTGGCCTAAATGGCTTTCGGTGTCAGGGGAAGGGCCAGCGGGCATGGCTCCTCCAGTTAAATGAGTTGAAAGTGTTCAAGAGAGCCTGCGAAGGCGGCTTGTGGGGGAGACAATGGGTTAATAGTTGCAAATCAGGAAATTGGTCCTAGAGTTAATAAGAATGAAAGCAAAAAAGAAAATTACTTACATTAAATATTTATAAAAGTAGAGCCAGTTGTAGGACATACAATAAGGAAGTGATCTTTATTTTATAGTTAAGAGCTAAGGTTTGAGTTATAATCAAGCCTTGCGTAAACTTAGACTTATACAAATTCAATAATTAATTAGGACGAAATGTTTTTAATGTGTAGAAAAATATACATTTCTGAACAAATGTGATTAACATATATTTTTTTATAATTACCACAGATTATGTTATCTTCCCTCATCATTTTTAACTCCAACTCCAACTCCAGATTTCAGGGCGTTGCTTCTGTTTTTAATATCTTGATATATTCCGTAACCATTAAGTGGTCCAATCACTTGGCCCTGGGATAAATTAGGGCCAATCCTGGGCTGTTTCAAGGAACGAGGATCGGCAATTATCTAACGAGCAACCCCCATACATGGCCTTTTTTTCTTGGCTGTTTAGCAGTCCTAATGAGCCACGATTATGTCTAAGTGCGCTGATGATGCTGCATAAAATTTCTGGCGATCGGCATTATTCCATAGTCCACATTAGATCGGAGATTACGTGACCCTGGCAGGTAGGCACTCCACAAGTCTGAGATGCCCTCCGCAGCTCTAAATTAAACGAACATGCAATCGGATTTCTGAATGAAATCTGCATAAGGAAAGAGTCCTATGAAAATATGATTAAGCGCTCTGGCTGGACTAGGCCCTAAGCCGAACCGTGCGTTTTTATCCTCCTCGCAGGCAGGAGGTGTCCGTGTCCTGTGTCCTGTCTCCTGTGGCGTCTTGCATCTGGCACATTAATGAGTCCGGTCAACGCGGCTTTGTGCCATTTACTTGTTCGCAGTTCTGCGGAAATTACGTGTTCGCTTTCCTCGGCTGAGAAGGTGCCGCGATCTTTGGCTTTGTTTGGGTTCGGGGCACAAAGGAATTGTGTAAGTTTCGACAAATTAGAGAAGATAAATCCCCGGTTGCGTTTTGTTATCATTGTAAGCGGCGTTTCGGCTCATCTCACACTCTGAGATGCTGGCAGAGGGTTTTTCGGGAAGCATTCTTGGCCATTTCAGCTCCTATTATGTTATGCAACCTTGCGAAAAGCTTGGAGAGCGAAAACGGTCTAAGCCGCTGATCAATGTAAATCCTGGGTATAGGTAAGGATAGATTCAACCAAGGTTGAGATATGTTAGGTTCTTTTTAATTGTGGTAAAAATTTTTAAATTAGGAATTTACAGATATTTTTTGTGTAGCTTCAGCTTGATCATAGTTATTTTTTATTATAAAAAGTTGGCTGTAACAATTTTATTATAATATTTTTCTGGAAATTATATAGGAAAATTATTACAAGGTTCTTAAACTATCATATTTTAAGTTAAAACTAGTCATTTTAATATTCTCGTTCTAAGCAAATGTACTGAAGATGTTAATCTTATATGTAAATGCATTAAAATATTTGATAAATTTAAATATTCATAGCTATGTACATAAAGCTCAATGTTAATTAAAAATACAAAATATTTAACTTGTAAGGCTATAATTTGATCGTCTGATTACTATTTTAATTAAAATATTGAACCATTAAAACTTCTGTTTGGAAAAATGTGAATTTTCTAAAAGTTTTTAACGGAAATGTAATGCTAAGCACTCAAAATATTTAATGGGTACAGTTGTGAAATTGTTTTTATTAAAGCTAAAGTAAAGTGGTTATGTTATTATTTATTTTAATTTATTATTATTATTTGAAATATTTAATTGAAGTGTTTTTTTGAGTCTAGTTGAGTTAATTTAATTACATCCACCTATTAAAAATTTAAACATAAATAAATATTTTTAATATATGTCATTGGCGAGACCTTTTAAATTGTTTAATTGAGATTCTTAATCCTTGATGTTATTTGAAAAGACCATTTTTTTTAGCATAATAATTGTATCTGGATACAGAGGACTAAGATCTGAGATCTGCAAGCTACCCAATTAAAAAAAAAACATCCTATTTTTTATACTATTGCTAACCAAAGTAATTTCCGTACTGTACCCTAAACCCAATTCAGAATGGCGCAGATCCGGCCAGATGAGATCAGTTTAATCAATGAACTTAGGTCTCGATCCCGCGACAACTCCCTGCTAAGTAAAGGGATTCATTGATCGTTTGAAGGGTTCAATGAAACCGCGGGCTCATTCGGCCGAGATCTCGGGGATCCTCGCGGCAAATCTGTGTCGAAATGGAAGCGGAACTAATAAACGAGCTCCTGGCAAATGGCCGGCATAAATCAGGTTTCAGGTAGGGAAACCAGCGAGTTGTACAACCTGTTCTGTGATTTGTGGACGAGGCAAGGCCAGAGGCAGAGAGAGAGAGAGAGGGAAAGAGATATAGAGAGTGGCAGAGATCCGTGAGATACTAAGATACTTTTTAACAAGCAAAATTGTGAAATAAATAAAATTAATCAGCAAACTATGTTACTTACAACGAACGAGATACTAGCCTGGGGTGAGGAAGCGGAAGAGAGTAGAGTACAGAGCCAGAAAGCGAGAGGGAGGGCCAACACCCCTAAACAAAAGCTACCTGCCACACGCACACCAGTCCATTGAGGGAATATACATATACACTGGCAGACACAGGGGGAATCATCCACCCCTGGAGAGCGAGAGCAGGAGCAAGCGAGACGGCTGGCTGGGCAGGACATTGGGAAAAGCGAGCGAGAGCCTCGCCCATTTCACTTGCACACCAGCCACGACCCAGGGCCGTATTTAATGCCACGTTCCGCAGGAATCGGGCTCAGTCGGTGGTTGTTGATCGTCCCGAGCGCTACACACTCAGTCAGTACACCACTCAGTTCGTCGCAGCGGCTGTGAAATTGCAATCCAAATCGAATTCGAATGGTTAATTAATAATTAAGTCACCTTTGGTGCGTGCTCCCCCCAGTTAGTGACAATAATAAATAATTACAAAGCAAAACAAAAAGTAAAAAGGGTCTCCCCAGCAAGTGCATTCAAACCCAAAGTCGGTTAGTTCGTGAGCTCTCCCCCGGTGGAGCTATGATGACCACGACGACTTCGCAGCACCACCAGCACCATCCCATCATGCCGCCAGCCATGCGCCCCGCCCCCGTCCAGGAGAGCCCCGTCTCGCGTCCCCGCGCCGTCTACAGCATCGATCAGATCCTGGGCAATCAGCACCAGATCAAGCGCAGTGGTGAGTTAATTGAATTAGAAATGTATCTAAACTAACAGATGAATTAAGCTGGTAGTTCCGGGAAACCTAGTTGAGGGGTTACAGACTTCGATTGCAGACTTGGCAGTTTGCCGTCGGCGATCTGAGGTAGAAGATTCTTAGTTTTTGGGGATTTATGTTATCTTGTTGATAAAGCATAAACTAACATATAATTAATTCTAAAGCTTTAATTCTTTAACAGTATTAAATTTGTAAAAAAAATAGTTGTTTCTTTTCCAACTTTTCCATAATTGAAATTTCAAATCAATATAAAAGAGTTTATTGTTTTATTTACTTTGAATTGGGCATTAAGTGGTCCTTTTTACTCCTAAACTTTATTTAGTTAATTGGTAACACCAAGAAAGTTCTAATGTAATCCTATTTTTATTAAGATTTATTATTGTTAGGCTCCAAATTCAAGTCTTTGTGCTCATTTATGTCTCAAGAAGTGACGAAATTTATTTAATTGAACAACATTTAGTACCATCAACAGAAAAAAACTATTTAACTTGATAAATAAGTGGGGACTAATAAAGGAAATCTAATTCTTTGGAGTAATAAAAATTTTATTATAAAGCATTTAGCTCACTTAAAATGAGTTTATGGTTCTGAATAATTTAAAAGAAACTTACTTGAATTAAATCTTCTGCCGTTTTTATAATTATTTTTATTAGAAAGAAATATGTTTAAAAACTGAATTAATAATCAATTTTAATTGTTTTGTACATTTTCAACTTATAAATAATTTATTAAGATGCTTTTAGAGATCTAACTTTGCTTTTCACTTAAAATCTTCCAAATTAAATGGACTTAGCTTACCTTCTTTGGTGTAAAACTTAGTTGGGGTCGAACCCAAACTAATGCTCCATAATCAACTACCATTAGCCGCTCTCCTCAGTTGACCACATCAAAAAGGTCTAAGCCAACACCCAGGGACATGAATAAAGACAGAATGACACGGCCAACGGCCACCCATATCACATACTTTTCCATATCATATGCAAATTGCCTGGAAGGGACATTTTGTCGTAGTTAGTGTGGGCTATAGGAAAAAACTTTACGGCAAACAAGGACCTCGAACTCCACCCAGAGAGGCATATTGGTATCACGACAATGGGAGGTGGGTTTCGGGCATGTCGGAACTGTTGTTTGGGGGCGTGGCCAAGAGCTGCAGGATGCCCAAGGTTCGCCCAAGGATCGGCCAAGGAAGAAGAAAAAAAAACACCATGTATCAAAACATATCTGGCCGGATATATCCCAGAGAGTGAGAGGAGGAGGAGGAGGCGAAAAGCAATTGCGTCATTAGACCCGTAATTAGATTGAAGTTCTTTGGCAGAGAGGAGAGGAGGGAAGCCGGCTCTAAAATTGCCTGGCAGGACTCTGGAATCACGGCACCCATTGGCCCGGCCTGCAATTTGGCGACAACGAGCGGCGTGCGCACCGCAGGACACTGCATCCTGCGAGCCTCGTAATATGATGCTCGATGGAAATTACCTTTTCGCCACATCGGGCCGCATAAATGTTTCGAAATACGATAAGGATACATCCAGCCAGCAGTCCCGCTGTGCGGGTCTGTGTCCTGGTGCCATTGTGAATCTGATTAATTTGAGGTTCATTAAGGTTTGATTACATACTCGCAAGAAACGGTTTCGCCTCTTCAAAAAAATATGCCTATTCCCCGTGAGAATATATATATATTTATATGCCTCAAAAAATAAGGGAGCTGAGGCAAACTTTTTCTGGCTTTATATTTATTTATTTGTTATTGATTGCCAAATCAATTTGCGTAGCTTTCGAGCTCTTCAAGGATTTGATTTTTTCGAGACTCTGTGCGCTAAAAAAAGGGGGTTAAAATCCAGGATATAACTACTTCAGTTACAATTGAATGAATTTCAATTTCTGCAGCTGCCGCTTGGCTTTCGCTTTTCAAAGTCAAACGCGAAACTTTTTGTTCTCTGCCATCTCGCTCTTGAGTTCAATTTGAAATTGTTTAACTTTTGCCAATCGTTTTTCGCGTCTGCCTCTGTTTGTAGATACGCCCAGCGAAGTGTTGATTACGCATCCCCACCACGCCCATTCGCATCATATCCATCACCTGCACGGCAGCAATGGGAGCAGTCATCTGCAACATCAGCAGCAGCAGCAGCAGCAGCAACAGCAGCAGCAACACCAGCAATTGCAGGTCCAGGCCAAACGCGAGGATTCCCCCACAAACACGGACGGAGGCCTGGATGTGGATAACGACGACGAGCTGTCCTCCAGCCTTAATAATGGCCACGATCTCAGCGATATGGAGCGGCCGCGGAAAGTCCGTAGGTGAGTGTGTGTAACTACAGTAACTACACAGCTACAGCGACAATCAAAATCCGCTTAGCAGATCAAATCGAATTACCCATTGTCGGGCTATTAAAAAGCATCCCAACAAAGGGGTTCTCCTCTACTACTCGTAACAACCATCTAAAGAGCCGCCTTTGGCTGCCTTGATTTTTCACAGATCCCGCACAACATTCACAACATTTCAATTGCATCAGCTGGAGCGGGCCTTCGAGAAGACGCAGTATCCGGATGTGTTCACAAGGGAGGATCTGGCCATGCGATTGGATTTGAGCGAAGCACGCGTGCAGGTAATTGAAATTGCAATTTGATTTTGGGAACTATTAGAGAGTTGAGTGGGAAATTAGTCGGTAATCTATATTCAAGTATTCCCAGCAAGGTTTTGGATTTTTATAAAGAACTATAGATCATACAAATACTTTCATCAGCTGCAAGTATTTAAAGAACATTAAAAGAGAAAGCAACTACCTTCTATATAGAACTTAATTTAATATTTTATTCGGCTTCTAACTACTTTTAAATATATCAATAACTTTTACAAACTCTTCACAAAAAACTGTTAACCTGGGAACTTGAAAGACTAGATTAACCCCTGAAACAATCACCGAGCCCAATTTGTAAATTGTCTTTAAAACACTTAAGCCCCCAGTTTGTATACAAACATGCTTAGATCTAGGCGGAGGGTTGTCGTTTTACGTCCCCTTTAAGGGGTTGGTGGTTGGCCCAAGGACATTAGATATTGTGATTTTCCAAATGATTAAATTGGCCGCGCTCACATGGTGTCGGTATTTTTATTAACTCTACTTTTGGGTAAACAATTAAAGTGGCTTTGGGTGCCTGCTGGCCTGCTGCAGGACACGCGGCTAAGCACACCCGACTGACTGACTACACATGTAATTAGGGTGGGGTGTCCTTTTGCCTACACTCCCTTACAATTCGATTTCTGTTGAGAGCAACGCTTTCAAACACTTCACTTTTGATTGAGCGATTCGCTCAATTTCGAGGACGATGACAGGGGAAAAGTATCGCCGTCGCAATTGCAGAAAAAAAAAACAGTGAAGAGAATGTAAAACAACTTGACCTAAGCACTCTTGCTGGCTCACAGAGGGATTACGGGCTTGGCATACAAATTGTCCGTTTCACGGTCGCCATCCGCCATCCGCCATCCTCATCCCCTCGTGCGCATCCTTTTTCGCGTCCTCGCTCCTTTTTTTTTGGATCTGTGAGCAGATTAACTGTAATTGGTCATTGATTCGCATATGCAGAGCGTTTCGGGTACTTGAATAGTATCAGATTTGGAATTGTACGCCAGGTCTGAACAATCTGATAGATACAAAGTATCTGCAGCTTAATCCCCGCTTGTTTTGGGGTTGATGAGAGGGCAATTATTTTGGGATTTGCAAGCTTATTGTGTGTGTGTGTGGAAATCAGTGAAAAAAGGAGTAGCCAGCGATTTAACTCACGGGTTAAATTTAAATTGCTATTTGGGGGAGCTGAGGTGGCGAAAAAATAATGAAATACTTTGATTTTCTTATTTTATTTTGGGTATTTTTTAATCGTTTTTTGGAAAAGATATTATAATATAATTATAATATATATCTGAAACCAAATAAAGCTTAATAATAAAAGTATATTCATTTAAATACGTTTATGTTGAAAGCAAAACCTTTGATTGAATTTAATTATATTAAAAGCTTTAAAATATATTTAAATTACAGGATGATCTATAAGTTATTAAAGCCTCATAAAACTGCCTGGAATAGTTACTTTTGAATAGAAATATCCCCGTCTCTAGCAGCTTCTTCTTTCGTTTTGATCGCACATGTGTGATAAATGCCTAACGGATATCCGCAATTCAACTTTTACTGCCTGGCTGCTCCTGCACAGTGGTTTAAGTTGCTCGCATTATAATTGCTGCCAACTGACAATTAAAAAGCCCACAAAATCGCACACACACACATACACATAGTACTAGAATGGGGCAGGAGTGCGTTGGGTGGTTGGGGGATTTCCCAGCAGACACACACAGAGGACACAGAGGACGATAATTGGCAGCAATTATAGCAAGGAAATCGTTGCTAATTTACTACTCGCTCAGCTGCACACATTGTTGCAAATTCCGGGCTATGGAGTAGGGTGTCCTCGTCTAAATACAGGGTGTCTATAATTACGGAGACTCCTCTTTTGTCTCAGACTCATCACTGTCAGTTGTCAAGTGATTTCAATTTACAAACAATTAATTTTCCCATCAAAATGCAAGAGTCTCGGATTGAAAATGCGCCCCACCCGAGCGGAAATGTGTGTGCAGCCAACGCCTATTTTGTGGGTCAGGGGTGGGGGTGGGAGGTTGGTTGGTCAACCCCCAAGGAAGTGTCGAAAAATGCATAAGACACCCTTTTACGGGGGACCGAGCACTCAGGAGGGAGACAGCCGGAGAGCGTTGCAAATCAGAGTAGAGCACTTCCGATTGGATGCCATTGTATTTGGCCTCTCCTCCTGCAACTCCTGCTGCTCCTGCTCCTCCTCCCTCTCCTTGCACTCCCTGCCCTGTGTGTCCTTTGGCTCAGACATTCGGGTCTGGGAATCGCACAAGGAGCCAACGAAGGACCAAGGGAATTCAACTTTTCGAACTCACAGATTGATAGATTGCCAAATTGTTCGGGTTTTGGTCAAAGTCAAAGCAATTACAAGATGCTTGGCAAGTCGATGATGGGTTAAGAGGAATCAGGGTCGCACAAGAGATACCTCTTAGCATTACTTGAGTTATTTAAGTTTTTTTTTTAAAGAACATAACAAAAAATCAAATAAATAATTAGATTATATTCAAATGTAAAATAACAACTCTTTTAACTTATGAATTCTTATTAATTATCAGAGACTTCATTGATTCATAGTCTACTCCAGTAAAATTCAGACCTAAAAGACTCTTAAATAGTACAATAATTTCTACATTTCACTTAACTAAAGACTGATCAACCCCAAAAGTAAAAGGTAGTTCCATTTGCGTACGCACAACTCCAACTCAAAATCTTGTTCTTTCCGTGCTCTTGCAGGTGTGGTTCCAGAACCGTCGGGCCAAATGGCGCAAACGTGAGAAGTTTATGAATCAGGACAAGGCCGGCTACCTCCTGCCTGAGCAAGGTGAGTTAACCACCCCACCCCCGCCAATGCAGTAATCCTGCCGCCCAGCGATACGCATTTGATTTTCCCGCAAATTGCCAAATTACGTGTGCAACATAATTAGGAATTATGTCGCTTGTCAGCGTCAGCACCCTTTTGGACGTTGGACCGACCGAACCACTAACCACCCCCTTTGCCTTTCTCGTTTCCCTTCCAGGTCTGCCTGAATTTCCGCTGGGCATTCCCCTGCCAGGTCATCCGGGCTTGCCCGGCCATCCGGGCGGCCTGCCCACCGAGTTCTGGCCCCCCCACTTCGCCCTGCACCAGCACTTCAACCCCGCTGCAGCCGCCGCCGCCGGCCTGCTGCCCCAGCAGCTGATGGCCCCCCACTACAAGCTGCCCAACTTCCACACCCTGCTCTCCCAGTACATGGGCCTGAGCAACCTGAACGGCATCTTTGGCGCCGGAGCGGCTGCTGCAGCGGCGGCGGCTGCTGCGGCTGTGCCCACGGCCGGATATCCGCAGAACCTGTCGCTGCACGCCGGCCTCTCCGCCGGCCTGAGCCAGGTGAGCCCGCCCTGCAGCAACAGCAGTCCGCGCGAGAGTCCCAAGCTAGTGCCTCATCCCACGCCGCCTCATGTCACGCCCCCATCGGGCGGCGGCGGAGGCGGCACCACCCTGATCTCGGGCGGACTGATGCTCACCTCGACGGCGGCCCAGTCGCCCAGCAGTGCGGCGGGAGCCAGCAGTAATGCCTCCACGCCCGTCTCTGTGGTCACCAAGGGCGAGGACTGAATGGGCCAAAGGAGGACTCGTTATGTACATATATGTATATGTAGATATATAGTAGTTACGTAGCCCACGCATTGTAAGATATCTGAGAGCTTTGTCCAAGGCCAAAGTTAACGTTAAAAACTAATGAATTGTCTATCTGTAAGAGATCTTCGCGTGTAATTAGCCACATTAGCTGACACATAAAGGTAGTAGTATTCATTAAGGAAAATCAAGGCAAGAAATAAACAAAATGAAATGGAAACTTTGTTGTATTTAAAGGTTGGGTTAAGCGTGATCCAGTAACAAAAATTCTTCAAATTCAGAAGCATATTCTTTTGTTTACGGAAAACGTAACTGATTTATATATATTCTGTATCAGCTTTACATAGTAAACAGTAAGTATTTTTATATATTTTGAAAATCTGCTAAATTTGAAAAAGATAAATATATCATTCTACATCCATCCCGAATTCCTCTTGGAGAGAACCACCTTCTGCATATGCTCTTCAGCTGTGTGGATGGTGTGAACTCCACCGGCATGCCTGGGGTTACATTTTTCGAGGGGCACCCTGGAAGTTCCTTTGGTCCAAGCATGGAGCGAGCACGGGAACTCGTCCTTGGGATAGTAACCCATGAGGCCTGTGCCACGGATCTGTCCCAGATCATAGGCCACAGCCGGAGCCAGGCCAACGGAACCCTTTGCATCGGGCAGGTTCGGTAGTTTCTGCCGTTCCACGGTGCGCATTAAGCAGGTGTTGTCGCAGGAGAGGCAGGCCAAGTCCTGCATGACCTTGACTCGGCCAGCGGCAGCGGCACACTCATCGTTCGTCATCTCCATGTACCTCTGTAGGGCATCTCCGATCATTCCCACACGCTGCTCGATAAACGCACGGAAGTCCTTGAGACCCACTTCCATGGCATCGATGCCCAGGCTCAATCGCAAATTGTCAATTATGCGCAGGACATTCCTCTCGTTCTCGCCAATGATGTGACGAACTTCGCAGATCATTTTGTCAACCTCGAATTTGTGGTCTTCGAGCTGTGTGAGGGAGATTTTGGTGGCCAATTGTTTGAAACTGACCTTCTCGGCCATCATTAGTTCCACCTCCATTTTGTCGCACTTGCGCTCATCCAAAAGGAGAGAAGCCTTTTGCAAACTGTCAATGTGCCTTGTTGATTTGTTCATTACTTCCGTAAGATTGGTAGTGATTTCCTCAGTGCGCCGCCTGAAGAGATGCAATTCGTGAATCGTGTCCCTGAGTTCCTCAAATTTTCCCAACAACATTTGGCAGTTGTGCTTCATCAAGGCAGCGGCCATTTCGTTGACTTTGTTGGTGAGGGCACAAAATTGTGTCTTAAGTTGCAGCACGTCGTTGTGCACTTCCTCCAAGTCCAGCGGATGCTCCTCTTTCAGGGATGCTGTTGTCCGACCTGCGGTTAAATCCGTAAGGTTCTCGTAATCCTCTTCTTGAAAATCATCTTCAAAAACACCCTCTTCCTCATACGCGACTACGTGGCCTTCATCACTGGACCAACTGACGGAGACCTCCCGGCCGTCACCTGTTTCGAGAAGCGCCTTTAGTTGTTTTGCAAATAGCCGGACTGTCTTTATCCTGTCCGGATCTCGTCTCCGGTCAATCAGTAGATGGGCCACATTGTTCATCTGCTCGATGGTCAACACCATCTGTAGCTTGAGATGGCTCATGAACTGATCCATATCCATGGTGGCCTTCTCATTGTTAACTTCTATTATGGCCAGGCGTTTTTCCAGGCGCAAGATGGTGCTAATTACGTTTGGATCAACGGTCGACGGTAGTTTCTTGACGGATGAGCGAACAGAAAGCAATGACTCCTCCTCCTTGTGAGCCGGCGTGGTGTTTTGGGACGCTGGGGCTGCGTCACTAGGAGCTGGTTCAATTTCCTGCACCTTAACAGTATCAGAGGCTGGCAAGGGCTGTGTATCGGGTTCTGTTTTATCTTTTTCTTCTGTTTTGGCCTCTCCTTCGATGGGAGGCGGAGGTGGAGACTCCTCGGCTGGCGGCTCCTCAACGGGCGCCTGCTCAACTGGCGCCTCTGCGATCGGTGCCTCAACTGGCGCTTCAACTGCTGCCTCCTCAACTGGTGCTTCCTCAACTTTGGCCTCCTCGACCGGAGCCTCAACAGCCGGCTCTTCGGCAGCTTCATTTGCCTGCTCCGCAGGTGCTGCGTCCTCAGCATCCGCGCCAGCAAACAGGCGGAATTCCGAGTCCTTTCCAAGGACTAATAAATGGTAGAAAAATAGGGAATGATTTTTTTAATGAAATCAATCTACTTACGGAAAGAGTTCTTCACTTCGACCACCTTATGCAGGACCTCCAATCGCTGGGCAAAGCACGTAAGTAAAACTTGCAAGGCATAAAAGTTAACGTGGCCCGATTCCGGTGAGCCAATGGCCAGTTCAATAAGTTCCTGGTAAGTGAACAACATTTTGGAGGGTCTCAAGAACAATGCCGAAGATTATTGAAAATGTGGAAATGTCTAAATTCTTGAAAAGTTTGAGAAAGATATACGTTATTTTAGGATCTGTTGTGTACCGATGTAACTGATGTTACTATGAAATCTGACAGAATTCAAAAGCTTGGCTTACTTTGTGCTTAATTTAAATATATAGCTTCAAGCGTTTTAGAAGCTGTTAATATATACAAATATTTTGATAACTTTTTATGGGATGTAAATATAAATGAAATCAGTTTTAAAAATATATCAAAACTCCCATCTATTTAAAGGGAGATTGATCTAGTTTCTACAGCCTGGATCCTTGCCCATATTTATAGTTTCATTGCCAGAGTTAATCTCTTCCGTTAACCTATGAAATTTTTAATATGTTCCACAACATAATACTCCAATCGAAAAAATCACAAAAAGTTTGTAGCTTAAGTAGGGTTTAAGGCCCTACAATGTCTCATTATAAATCTTTCAAATGCTACAATTAATTGTGTACAAACTCGACTCGAGTCGACCTTTCCTTTGGCGAGAGTCAAATGAAAATGATCTTTGGCCGTTGAGAACTACCCCCGAGTTCAAATCGTATAATAATCTCGATATAATGTCGGCAAATGTTGCATAACATGTGAAGAGACGTCGAAGGAGCCGAAGAAGAAGCCGTCGAACAATAAAGCCGAAGGAATCTATCGCATTGTGCCAGACAGGCCGTGGAGGAAATGCAATTCTATGGGATGTGTACATATGTATATAGTATGTGAGAGCCAAAGGATTTGCCCCGAATTCAAGTGGTGGTGAGTCCCTTTGTAGCCGGGCCTCATGCAGAGCTAAATGCTATATTGATATCTCGTAATTTGTGCCATAATTACTTTTTAATAATTTCGCACAGCGCAGGGGCGCGCGGCAGGATATCGCATTGTGTGTGCAATGGCCTCAAATTTAATATTAAAACGCCGTCAAGTTCCTGTTCAGCCGGTCCTGTCTAGAGTTCATGCCCGGGACTCGGGTTGGAATTTGATTACACTTACCACTCGTCCTGGTCGAGGTCAGAGCCCAGTTCCTGGGACACACACACACAAAACACACAGGCGCACAATAATAATAATGAACGAAATTCGCGACTTAACGGATTTGTCACAGTCAAAAGGATACGCTACGGGGCGGAGCATTCAAAAGAAGCTCTCATAAAACTCATATGCAATTGCCTTTTGTGGCCGTCCTTTGTGTAGAAGGTAGCTGAAGACATCCGGAGAATGGAAGGACCTGCCAAAGCTGGAATGCCCTCTCGCAGTTGGGCAGTTTGGCAAGGATATTATATAGGAATCGGTGGAGAAAAGTCAGGATGGGGTGGAAAAACAGAGTTGCAGTGGTAGGATATTTATGAACATGTTTAATTAAGTTGAAATATTTTTAAAGTATTAATTATTAGTAACACTAGAGAGTTTTATATTTAAGTAAATTGGAACATTGTCTTCCGAATTAAAAATCTTTATTCTATTCTATTATTTATTCCTTCTGTTTATAAAAATATTATTCACATTAATTTGTCTGATCTTATCTATATATATTTATATATATCTTATTTAGATAATAAGTAATAATCTTAAATAGTTATGACTCTTGAACTTAAGGCTTTTATAGATGCTTTAATTACCATAATTTATTTACATGTAATACACATTCTATTCCGAGATTGACCATTTGCTTCTCATCACCATAATTTTTGTAAAAGTAAAATACATAAATCCGAGATTAACATAGAACTACTCAACTTATTTGTTTTTTTATTATTATATTCTTATATCCTGTGAAAAGGGTATTCAATTTCCATTTTTCCATCGCCTTGCAGCTTGTTTCTATCAACGAAAATTCAATAAGTTGAAGTAGATCTTTTATTTGTGCAAGTGTTTGGCCAAGCTGCAGTGAGGAGGAAAGGAGCTGGGTGTAAGCCTCCCAAAATGTCCTTGTGCTAGTCTGTGTGTGTGTCTGTATGCTCATGGAATTTCATTCAGTGTGCAAATGCAGAGCGTCACTCTGCGGGCTATAAATATATGAAATTTATCAAGTGGCCTTTTGAGTTTCGTATTTGTGGCTCTACGAAATTGAGTGACGAGAACCTCGCCTCCGCAATGATATTTTCAATCAGCTCAGTGCAATTTCACCTTGTGTAGGCACAAATTTGTATGAGTCCAAAGGCTCTTCAAAGTGCCCAAACACAATGGGTAACGAAAATCAATTTTGTCCCCCGACACTCGAGCGCATTAAAATGGTAACAGTTACGCAAAACAGGAGCAAGTGGACGCAGTGCGAGGCGGTGGGCGGTGCACTTGAAATACTGCCAGCATTTTAAAACTCGCCCCGAAACCAAACCGTATTTGTGTACACTTAAAGAATTTAGAGATGATTAAAAAATATATTTATATTTTTAAGTACAGAAAAAGACAGAAAGGATTTCTCTGTAAATTTTTTTTAAAACTGGTTAGAAGGAATAAAAAAGTTATTAATTAATTTTTAGAGGCAACTTAATGCAAGGAGATTCCTATATAAAGTTTTGTGTATTTTTTACAGGCAATTTAAGGCAAGAAAGGTCATAATGATATATCATATTTTTTATAAAGAGTAGAATTAATTTTGTAGTCTATTTATTTCTTAACTAAGTATAAAAACATAACAGATTTATTATAAGAGATCTTAGTAAAGTTTTGAAACAGAGAACAGCAAATAAATATAGTTTGCACAAAGGTAATGTAAAACACTTATAGTTAAATATGAAAATAATTAAAATTAAGGCCCATAAATATCCTCCTCATTGTTAACTTCCCTTTCTTTCTGTGTATTTACACACATCCCTATATACAAATATATTCAAGCAGTGCCGTCGTAATGAGCGCCAGTTGATGGCGAACTGAATGCATCTGAATACAGCGGTAATTAAACAAGTTAAATCCGCTCAACAGACGCTCAAGGAAGATTTCACCTTGCCGTGGAATCTCTTCCTTTTTCGTCCTGCTCTGTTTGCCTCCGTATTTTCATTTCATTTCATTTCGCCCAGCAGCCGCAATGCTCGTTACGCGCACTTAAAAATTTATTTCGCATTTAATTCATCAAAAGTTGTCAGCGAAATAATTACGCAGATTGTCTGACTCCTCGGGGGGAAGGATCCCTAATGAGCGCCATTTTACGGCGGCCACAGAGCAGGACACACAGGACAGAAGGGCGCTCCGTAATTGCTGTAATTTGTGACCACTTGAGAAGACTTCATTCCGGGCGGAGTATCGGGTGTCCTGTGATCGCTGATCGCTAGGAAATGCCCGAAAATAAATTGCCAACACACCGCAACATGCAATTGCCAACGAAAACATTTCCGACAGGATACGACGTTGTAAGTAAGCTGGCGACAACTGCGAAACACGATACTTTTGTGTCAATTGCTCCCGCTCCTGCTAAGTATTTCAAAGCGAACCGCTGGAAGGATCCTTTCCAGCTGAGACTCCTCAAAAAAAAAAAAGAAAAATAAAGAAGGTGAGGATGTCTTCTTCAGGATTCCCTGCCTGCTGACTCCGAAACATGGCTAAGCTGTGCCTAATTTTATCGTTCGGCGATCGTCTTCTCCATGGGTCGTGATTAAAGAAAGAGCAGTGCCCCGTGGTTTTTGTTTACCGATTTTAGCCATAATGGTTTCATGCCTGATTTGTTCCATTCGGCGGCCCCTGGCCAGTTCAGGTAGAATTGAGGTCTATACTATGGGCAGCTGGCTTGGCTCGGGCAGCCAATTGTGTCCTCATTAGCCAATAGTCGTCCTTGGTTATGGGAAGTCCTTCATCTTTTATTGATTAGGCAAGGGAAAGAGTAACCAGTTTAATTATTATTTTAATTCATTTAAAATAATGTAGAAAGTAAATAAATAAGTAAACCGAACATATTTTTATATCCTTGCAAGATATTATTATTTTAGCCAGCTGTCGACCTCGCAGTGAGGAAGTAATATTCGGGTAACTATATCATATAAAGTATTTTTAATTTTCTTTTAAACTACTTAGCAAAATTAAAGTTTACCATATAATTATATAAAACGATTTTAAAATAATGATTTGAATTTTATCAAAGTATATGCCTGTTAGTAAAATATTTTATTATTAAATCTCATAACTTTTCTCCTGCTAATTTAGAAAGCGCACCATAAAAGCCAGCTCCTAAAAATGATCAATAGCTATATAATCGCATTTATAGCTGTTAACCAGAGCGCGTGGCCATAACTATAATAATAAATTAAATAAACAAACAAATATATCAAAACGCGAGCTCAAAACGGGGACACCAGCAAAAAAAAAAAAGAAATACTATTAAATTAAGTTAATCAAACGTATGCGCTGTGAAATTAAGCAGCTGCGCGGGTCGGGCTTTGGTCTGTGTGCATTTCCACCTTGCTCACAACGCTCACAACCACAGGCCCATAAATTATATTAATAAAAAGGCAATAGCACTAGCAACAAAAACAAGGTGAACAGGGGGGGTGGATGGAGTCATGTGTGTCATTGCTGTTAAACTTTGTTTACATTTTGTTTATTAAACGACGCGGAAAACTAGCGACTTTCAGCCCGGGCTGGGAGCTGGGAGCGTGTTAGAAACTAACGGGTCACACCTGACTGCCAATTCGCTACCCCTTTTGCCTTCGTAGTTATTTGTGTTTGTATTTGATTTTAATTAAATTTCCGCAACTTTGTCACAATTTGTTTGAGTTTCAGGACCTAACCCTTCACGGCTTGCGTGTGCGGCTGTTGGCTGTTGGCGCCTCCAGACTTCCTTTCTTGGATCCTGGTTCGGGTCGAGTCGTGTGAATGTTGTGAGGAGTTCAGCCAGTCATTAATTGCCAGGCCAACACCTGGGCAGGTGTCGCTCGCAACGATTGTGACGTGAGAATTGTTGGTATGATTAATAAAAGGCCGAATCGTATTTTTTGCTCAGTCGCTTTCCCTCAGCCAACCGCATTTCGTCCTCCCAGTCCCGAATGTCCTCCAACTTCTTCAGGACCTGGGGCGCGTGAGCGAGATGAGTGCATTCTGTAAGAGCAGGATATTATTGGGGGGTAATAATTAGTGATTATTAATAACAGAAATCTTGTTCCAAGTTTTTGTAGTGAGGCTTTAAAAAGATTTGTAAAATTTTATTATTAATTTATAAAAAAGACAAAGGGTTGAAATATGTAATTCAGAGAGGGTTGGAATAATATGCAATGAAGCGAATATATTAAAGAGGTCTAAGAATATTAATTAATATGCCATAAGTTAGCACTAATTATATATAGATATGTATATAGTATATACATATTTGATATTAACAAGAAACTATAATAATTGAGATTTTAACCATTTATTCTGCCATAAAGAATAATCTGTTTAGAAAGTAGATAAATATTTGATACCCTTATCACTTAAACAGAAGATTTTGAAATTATGAAAATCGAAATTGAATTGAAATTGAAAAGTATCTTTACTATATTGGCTATACTCACCCAGCTCTTCGGAGATATCGACGATTGTTGTGAAAGAACGGTCATTCTCCTCAAAGTCCGCCATGCTGAAGGTGAAGGTGCGACCGGACGAATTTTTTTTTCTAATTTTATTTGGATATCCTTTTGAGATGAAAAGTGTTTTTTGTCTGAAGGGAAATGCGATCTGACAACGCTGGCAGTGCTGCCTGCTGCCTGGGAATCGATTTCGATTTTCGATACTTTGATTCCTATTCGCTATTCATCGTCTATTCTTGGCCGCTTTCCCTTTTCCATTGTGTGTGTGCCAATTATTACGCCTGATTTAATAAACTCAATGCTGCTCTTAACTGCTCTAAGTGGCTGCTAATCGATTCGGGCAACAAAAAAGCAACTGCGAGGGCAAAAAGGAAAATGGAAATAAAATTGTTATGCTCTCGCTGTGCGATTGTGACACATCAAACGAAATGGATGACAATCGGAGTGCTCCTTCGGATTCCCCCAGAGGATGTCTTCTTTGGCGCTGGATGGGCCTCATCGACGCTAAGCCCAGCGGAAGCGGAAACGCGCCGCAAATTGCAAAGTTTGAGCAGCATCAGTCTCCTCAGCTCTCCTCTCTCTCTCTCTCTGTCTCTCTGCAAAATTAATTTCATTTTCAATTCGATTCGGGTCTTTGTGCGCTTTCCTTGGCGGGAAATTGAGAGCAATTTTCTTTGCACTCTTCGCATTTCCCCGCGATTATAATAAATGCGAATTTCCTTGGCCATTTCCTCGGCTGACAAAAAGTGGAACAAAAAAACTCCGCCGAGGCGTGGCCTTGCTCAAAAAGTCCTTTGTTTGATCGACGTCAACATCCATGAATTCATATTTCTCTGAGCGGAGCCATTTTTTTTGAGAATTTTTCGGTATTACTCGAATATATATTTTTTTTCGGCTTTCTGCATGAACAAATTCAAGGACATGACCGAAATTCAAGTGCGCGGCACTTGAAATAACAGAGAATAATATCAAGGAGAGAAAGGACCGACCGTGTGGACAACAAAAGCAGTGTGAAATTGTCATTTGCGGATCTATTGTAGAGTTAAATCAGGCGCATAATTACCCCCGTTCATGTGTGAGAGCGGACTTAGGACATGTGAAAAGGTGAAAAGGCTGAAAGGTTAAAAGGTGGCAAGGTGAAAGGTCGAGGGGATAAGCGTGAGTGCGTGTGGGATTCAGGGTGGCACATAGCGTATTCAAATTGCTAAATGCTCGCATTATTTGTGCTAATTTGTGGGCAATTTTCTAATGGCTACTTTTCACACATAATACCTTTCGTCTGGGTGATCCTTAGCACTTGAAAGTGTGTATTTTTCGAGCAAGCTGCTTACTCTTAAGATTTCGCTGAGCCGCCGCTTAAGAATCCCTCGTAGTAGTACTCGAGATTATGCTCGTTGCCAGACCATTTCGAAAGTGATTTGGATCTAAGAAGTTTCTGGGGTTTCGGGGGTTCATCAGAGCTTTATCTGAGCTCTCGAGCCAGCAGGACATTCAACCATCCCCCCAAGAGAAGCCTTCAGTCTATTAGAGTCAATTAGCGAGCGATTATAATGACTGGCCAGGACCATCCCCTGTCACTCGCCCAACGAGTCAATCAGCCCTCCTGCATCGTTTTAAAGTCATTGAAAAATTTGCACATAAATTGCGTAAAGTGCACATTTTTTGTTTTGTGTTTTTTTGTTCTGCCCTAACACGTTTACACGGCCTCGCCGAGGTCCTGGGCCAGGTCCTGTTCCTGTTCCTGTGTTCCAATGGGCTGCACCCTTTTGCCTGTTCGCAAATGGCAATCACCCCCAATGCATGAGTGTGTGTGTGTGTGTGTGAGTGCGTCTGTGTTTTAACCACGTGAATGCATCACCCCTTTGTCTGCGGCTGTGTGCGTGTGTGTCCTTCCTTCGCTCGAATCGCTCGATTCCTCCTTTTATTTGGTCAGCGAAAGCGAACATTGTCAGCCCAATTTCACACAAAAAATGCAATCAAATGTGACGCTTTTCATTATCCCAGCGATTTATATATTTTCAGTCGGGGCGGAATGGGATTGCGAAAGGCTGTGAAAACGGCAGAAATTGAAATCAATCAAATTAAATAGCCTTGTTCGGTGCGGGGTTTAAATCGTTTCTTGTTTGCCTTTGAATTTGGCCTTAATTGGGATGAAACTAAAAAAAGCTTATAATAGCTTTGAATAATTTGAAAAGTTGAAGTACTAAAATGATCTTAAGTGAGTGTATAAATATTTTTTATATAAATATAAATATTTTTTAAGCAGATTCCTCAAAGCATATTCGGAATCTTGCATACTTTTAGGCAAAGGCAAGTACAACTAAAGTAACTATAGGAATTAATCAAACTATTACCAAGTTCCGTAAAATATTTATTTAGATTTTTGCTGGCTAGGACATCCCTTAATTAGAACTGTAGAGGTCTAGCAGAGAAATGATTCAAACACTTCTGCAAAATTGATATTTTTATGAAAAATTTATAAAAAAAAGTACTATATATTATAACATATTTCTTGTTGAATTAATCTTATTTTATTTATATTAATATACTTTAATATACTTATACGTTGTAATATTTTAACACTGCTCGCTACGATAATTGACACAGACAAGAGTGCTGGAATTAATCCGACTCTCGACCTATCTATATAATTTTTACAGGTATATATAATATTTAAAAAATTTAAGCTCTTTTCTAAAGGGTACTAACTATTCTTTACTCTTAC
>JAEIHY010019934.1:60000-66377 GCA_018904565.1 Drosophila tsacasi
CGATACGTACATACTTCTATATGTATGTATGTATTGGCGTCGTAGTCAAATCGCATCTCTATACAATTTGATTTTTTTCCCAGCCTTTGCACCTTCGTGCCTTTCATTTCTATTTTTGGTCATATTTCTCATTGCGCTCTCGATTCTCTCCCGATCGAGATCTGCCCACGCCCACGCCCACGCCCCTTGTAATGGGCATTAATTTAACTAATTGTTTATTTACAAAAATACAACAAGTCGGCAGGGACCCGGTCATGGGGGGCTTAAGCGGGATAGGGCTACCAGCTTTGCAGGGTTCCCATTTAAATTAGGTTCGGTAGAGTCTATTTTTGGGCAGCAACTAAGTGGGGCATGTTTACGTTTTATGGCACAATCGCAGGCCGGTGAGGCCAATCGTTCCTGCTCGCACATTTCACCCGACATTTTCTATATCCCCACAACCATATATATATTTACATATATACGATTTGGTTGCTATAGAATGCCTTTACTACATGGAAAAACAAATGGATTTCGATGTCGCTAAATTCTAGCTGGCCGAGGCCAAATGTACGAGAATATGTATATGCTCTTCCTTCATACAATTATATCTAAACAATAAAGCCCTCCAAAGGGGTTTCATTTTAGCAATGGCAATGACTAATCCCCGGATTTTAAAAATTGCCAAATTTTTTTATTCTGATTGTGTGAGTCTAGTAAGAGCAGGATGATCGAGTATTTGGCGAATATTTTTAGTCTGGTCTAAATTTAGCTCAGGTGACAACAAACATAGCATTCCTCCTCCAGGGCTGCCATATCAAAAATTAGGGCACATATATCATGATTGAATCAACATGATAGCCGAATGCATAATTTTAAACTAGAAATTAAGTATAAAAAAATAAACAAAAATTAACTAACATTAAAATTTTAATATTAAAACTACGTATTTTAAAAATTAAATTTTTTTTATGAGATCGTATTTCACTTGTGACGACAATAAATCAATTTATATTAGAATACAATTTCGAATTATCTATTTCAAGTATACACAAAGAAAAATAAATTTCAAGAACCTTTTTTATAATTTTATAAAAAAATTTGTTCTTATTTTATGGAATTAAATAAAAAATTGTTTTATTTTTTACTGATAATATATAGTTATCATGCAACAGAAGAAAGAAATCAGACAAGATGAACAAAGTCCTACAATTCCTTTTCGATCTGGATAAAGCTTTAAAGGGAACCACTTTCATAGGCTCGATTTTTTCTAACTTTAAAAATTCATGTGTGGATTAGGCATTGATACGCTCTACAAAATAATTAAGGTCATCTGCTAATTAATTAATTTAAATCGGTAGTACCTTCCATACATTTAAATTAAATTTTTTTAATTTATTTTATTTTAGTTTTTAAAATTATATTATATAAATTAAAAGAGTTCATGATTATATTTGGTCATACAATTTAGAATCTTAGGATATAAAAAAAACCTTTTTTAAAATATCATACAAGTTTGAATTTTTCTATATTTATTATAAATGTTTAATAAGATTCCACAAATATGAATAATATTGTTAACGTTTATTAATTCCAATTAACAAAATAATGATGTTTTTCCATGTTTAGTTATATTTTTATTTACTTTTTAATATTGATATAAATATTTTCAATCCATTCATTACATTGATGTGGATTTTTTTTGTAGATTTAATTATAATAAAACTGATAAGGAAGGAAATTTAAGATAACATTTTGTATAATCATAACGTAGCCAAAAAATATTAATTTTAAATTTTGTGTTAGTTTTTTTTTAGATAAATAGATCTGCATAACGGATTCAACGAAATTCCAGAATTAATAAATATTTTTAAATTTTGAACAATTGTTTATATTTTATTTTTATTGGACATTTCTGGCTGATTTTGCTTCTACCTAAAAGGATAATACCCTGCAAGGTATCAAAATTTAATTACTGTAAAAAGAATTTTAGATTCTATAATCTAAATTTGCAAATATGAAATATTTACTCCCATTCATAAAACTATAACAAGAGTAACAGCTCATCTGTTAAATTAGAGTTAATTAAAAGTTGATCAATGTCAGACCATGATTGTCTGCCGACCTTATATGTATCTCAGCAACCACCGGTGGCACCATTCGGAAGGACCCTCGAGGCAGCGGCAGTCAAATGGCAAAGCCAAACTTTGCCCGTTGGCACGAACATAAAGAAAATAAAGCCAATTGCAAATAGATTGTATAAATGGCTAAATCAAAATTTAATAAAAGCCAGCGCAGTGTGCACTCGTTGGAGCGTAGAAAAATACCATCCAAGGTCGGATGTCACCAGTAGTGGCGGAGGTCCAAGGAATTTTAATAATGACCACGTATCCTGGCAGCGATTCCGCCTTGTTGTTTTAGTGCACGTGCGCCAATTGCCAGCACTAAAGGGATTCATTTGTGAATTACCCAATGCGAAAATGTGCTGCTCCCAAAAATGCACCCCCACACAGACCCACACCAAGGACCTAAACAAACACCGAGCCGAGGTCGAGGCTGGGAATCAACGAAAACAAATTGCAATTGAGCCGGCAAAGGTTTGGGTGACAAAAAGTGGCCACCACATCACACAGTCGCTGGACGGGGATGAGGACGAGGATGAGGCTTTGGCTTTGGCTTTGGCTTCGGCTTCACATTCTGATTCAGATTCAGGAGGGATACTGTTGCGATGCGCATTTGGCAGCTCAAGCGGAATGCACACAGACGATGGCGATGAAAGGCGAGGATGGAGCCGGGGTTCCGCCCAGAGCCAAGGCAACAAGAGCCGGTACATGATGGTGGATGAGGGATTTCGGATTTCAAACTGCTGGGAAAACTGGGAAAACTGGCCCCGGGCCCACCCCATTTGTGCACGTTTAAAATGCCCGGGATTCCCATGAATTTGAGCGGAATTTTTATTAAGTTGCCAATTTGGCAATTGACAGAGTTGATCAAAGTGGCTTGGGCATTGGCGGGGGTGCAGATGAATATTATTTTCCCCCATTCTCTGAGTGAATTAATTTCAAATTAGTTTGCCACATGCATTTCAGGATTTATTGGATTTTCGCAGACGCATACAAACAAGAAGGGAAAACAATGGGGGTTAAAGGAGGGTCAGGCATAAAGGGTTGCCCACAATCCCTTAATAGGCCTAATCACAATCGATGACCATTGATTTGTTTAGCGCATTAACAGCTCCAGTTCCACTGACCACCGTCCAGCAGCTGCCACAAACTCATCTGCCACTCCGACCGACACTTTGCCTGGCCACTTGGCGATCCCTCCCAGTCCCCGTTCCAGTCCCAATCCCAGTGCATCGGGAAATCAGGTCAGGCGAACGCATATAAACACACAATTTCGATTCAGATTGTGATTTCTGGAATGCATTAATTTGTGTTAATGGCCAGGAAAAAGTTTCCCCGATTGTTAGGGTTTGGAGTGCTGCAGGCGAGGTTTATTTTTAGTATTCCCGCGATGGATACACAGAGGCCTGCCACTCTGGAGATGGTAGCATGGAATTTTCCATGCGCATTGGGCGAATCCTATCGAATTTCAGCAGAGCCATTTCCCCGGACACTAGCGAACCCATAATTTAATATTTAGTCATTCACGTGCTGCCTGCAATCGGTCGTCGGTCGTCGCCAAAGGCAGACAAGTGGCCAAGTCTATATGCAAGGCCCAAAAATGCTATATATCGAATCCGCAAATATCTGTCGCTAGCTGTGTCGACTGGCCAGCCAGACCGAAATACTTTCGGATATGCGCTCCATCGAGTATTGTTTCCCATATCTATAGGTCGCCCAATATATCTGCTTAGTCTGAGTCCGCCGCACTGTACGCCGTGCCGCCTCCAGGGCGCACAGAACCGTTCAAGAACACCGAGATGGGGCGGTGTTTCATGCTGCCGAATTGAGAGCAATATCGGTCGACGGCAATCCGTGCATATGTTCCCCTTCCCCTTCTAAAAGAGTATTCATGGGGGATTCGGGTGGACCCAAAAACCACTGAGACATGAATCTTGGAGTGCACGAAGAATGAGCCTGAAATCGTTTAATAATATGTTGTTTATGGGTTTGCGCCAATTCATTACCATTTTGCAGGACTGCGACACAAATCGCTATAAAACTGAAATGTTTTTAAAATTAAGAAAACTGAGGTCAACTAATTACATATTTGAAACTAAGTTCTATTTGTCTATATTTCCTCTCGATTTATGTGTATTTTATATTATTTATTGCATAGACTACGGGGTTTTCCTATTTGTTTTAATGACCTAAATTAAATGCACAATAATTAAACATTTTAAACTTTAATACTGATAATTTATCAGTGATAAAGTTAGGCTTACATAATTTTAAATTTAATATGATAGTATGACGCTTATATCTACAAAAATGAGAGTCTGAAAATAACTGAAGTCAACAAAATAAAATCAAGTTCAAATATTCAAATTATAATAACTAAGCCGGAAATACATTAATTTGAATTCGGAAAACTGTTCTAAGTTATTTTTTACGAGGTCAATAAATCTGCATACTGAATTTTAATTTATACCATTCTACCAGACATTATTCTATCAGACACTGCTAGATCGACTCGGCTGTCGATGCTGATCAAGAATATATATGAGATGCGTTGTAAACTTCTGATTAAAATTATAAAACCATGGAAGGGTATTAAAAGAGCCAAAGAAATAGGTGTCAATTGAAAATTTATTGTAATGATTTCTTGAAATATAAAAGTTGTAGAATATGCTAAACCCCATGCCAGGAATGACAAAAATCACAACATCGCTCATTCGCCACCCCAAACATCTTCATTCCAAGGGACTTTCAAGCATTTCCCTTTCCCTTTGGTTTCCCTATGATTTTCCTCCTGACATTGGGTCACCCAAAAAACAATCCATGGCATATATCGGCTGTGAGAGCGAGCGGGGAGGAACAACAACCAAAGTGACGCGGACATTTATGGTGTGCTCCAAAACGAATTTTGCTCAGTTTGCAGCACACCCGCACTAACACACACTACACAGCACACACCCACACCCACATATCGCACAACACACCCGCACAACAACAACAATCATAATCAGAGAAAATGTTGTTCAATAATTTCGGTTCTGCCGCTGGTTTCATTTCGTTTGGATGAATTTATTTTTAACATTGTTATTTTATATATACACGAAAGCGAAACGAAAACGAAACAGAAGCAGCAAGAGCATAGGAAAAACAAAAAATATATATCGGAAAAAATGTAGAAAATTAGAGGGTGAAGAAGAAAGAAAAAAAAGTACAAGGAAAATAGCGCCAACGCTTTCATCATCGACCAAACGGGCGCGATCAGCTGTATGTCGTCAATATGCGATATGTCTTGGGCGGAATTGGAAAGATATATATCTCAGTCGCTGTGTGTGTGAGCGTGTGGTGTGTCCAATGTGTCTTTAATTAAAGTACAATTGTGAGATATAGACATATGGATATGCGGACATAGAGAAATTGGAGGCCCAATGCCAGGCAGCTTCCGCTCGGACCGGACCACGCATGGCCATGGAAAGCGCTTTCCCTAGGCAGCACGATCGTCTGTCTGCCTCATCCACTTGGACTTGGACTCGGACTCGGTGGTTTTTGACAATTCCTATTAATAGAGAACACTTGTCGCTGTCTGCTCCAAGAACCGCCCCCAGAAGGAACCCTCGCCCATCCCATCATTTGGGATTCTTGATTCGACTGCTGCCAGCACTTTATTCAAGTTCAATTCAGTTGGACTTTGGCTTGCACTTGTGCCGGCGAGCGAGCATTCGCATTTTTATTTCATTTGTAATGTGTATTTTTGGTTCGTCATAGTCCCCACCCTCAACGGCGGCGGCACACATGTGAATCCCCTTTCGATCGCATTTATGCCTTATATGGCGAGCACTTGGCACCTAAGTATTTCTGGTGCTCCTCTAGATGATTCATGCTCAGCCCGATCTCTGGGGTGGGTTTGGCCATCTCTCAATGTGCCCATCACTCAATCAGTGAGCGATCTATAAATGTATATTAGTTTTTGCTCCGATGAGGAGGTGGAAGTGGAAGTGCAATGCCCCGGATGCATTTCCCCACACGAATAATTAACATTCTGACAGCTGACAGCAGGGGGGAGGAAAATTGTTCTTGAAAAGCACTCATTGGGAATCTCAATTATTTACTACTGATTTTTTAAAATTATTTAAAGACTTTATTTTGATTTTCCCGCTTGGAAATTAGGAGGTGGCTCCCTCTGTACGGCTAGTTTTGCAACAGGATGTCCATTTTGGCCGCTAGCTGGCGTTATTGGAATGTCAAATGTAATTTTGGTGTTCTACTTGACTTTTTCAAGTC
>JAEIHY010019938.1:0-26409 GCA_018904565.1 Drosophila tsacasi
ATCATAAAAATTCTGGTTTTAGCCTTAGTTTTCTAACAAATTAATGGTTTTGCTTCCTGTCATAGGGTCTGCCCAATCAAAAATTACTTCAAATGAAAGAGAATGCCTTTATACCATCCGTGCTTTCCGTGAATTCACATACATTTATAGAAATTGTAAAAGTAATTACTACTAATAAGTTGTTTAGTGTCTTTAATTAACCGAGCAATCTTAATAATGAACTACAGTTTTGTCAATAGCAAGTGATCATTGAAAAGCAATTAGAAATCATGGTCTAGTGTCGGACAAACGCCCATCATGCATCCGACCCGTGGCTCTGCAAGGCACACAAAAGTAGGCAACGTCGTGGCAATTAGACAGTAACTACATAGTTTACTCTAATAGCCTGGCAGTGGCGTCTAATTATAGCAAACTGCTTCCATTTCATCGCCCAACATGCCACGCCCCTCGACGAAGCGGCTACATAGACAGTGCTGAATGAGAGCTAATGTCAATCACAGTGTTTGTATCTGGCTTATCCACGGGTTTGGCCAAAAACTTGGCTCCGTAAAGCTTGTTGACAGCCCAACGGAAATATTGGCTAAGCAAGCATTAAAAATTAACGGAGGATGGGAAGAGATTATCAAGTGAGAATCCAATTTATACTAAAATAAATTCAGAATCGAATCAAATTAATATATTAGCGCCTACATCATTGTGGAAAAATAAACTTAATCAATAAAACATAGCCACTAAGAAAACATTGGGAACCGCAAATATTTGAATTGGTTGCACACATATTTGTAAATACAATCGTTAAAATTATTATCATTTACGCTTCTCAGTGTAAACATAATGCTAAATCATCGGTGAGCACACTGACAAATTGATTACATTGGCTTAACGCTCTACAAACAGAATGAACTTTATCAAAATATATATCCATGGAGAATAAAACTACACATTTTGAATAATTTGTGTGGATGCGGTCGGCCTTATTTCACAGTTTAATTATGTGCGTAATTTTTCAGGCAAATGTCTGATATGGACCCCAGCTGAAGGCGAATTGTTTATCTGCCTTTTTTATGCGATTTTATGGCTTATTTAAATTGCGGCCACAAAAAGGGAATTCAGTTAGGGAATAATCGATTGAGCGGTGACGCGAAGAAGGAGAACGAGAAAAGGATGAAAGCTGAAAACGAAAAACTGAAAGCGAATGTTTGCACTCACCTTCAGAGTAGGCCACCGACTAGAAACTGCTGCGCCAAGGATTCAAAAAGGACAGGGACGAAGGCGGAGATGAGGCGGAGGACAGCCGGGCCGAGAACAACCACAATGGCCGAGTAGATGCTGCAGGATGTTTGGATGGTTTATTCTTGTCCAAGGTAACGCAGACACACGCGTGCTCGAGTAAGGCAGGCGCAAACACAAACAAAACCGAAATCAGCTCGCTAAAAAAGGACACGAAATGCTGCCAATGTTACAAAAATTCACGCATCACCACAGGGCAATCATGGCCTTTGTTTCGCTCCATTCTTTTTACTCTCCCTCTCCCATTCCCTCTCCCCATTCCTTCCCCCTTAATTAGGCCCAACTCTCGCCCGAATAACCTGGCGAACTCGCATTATTATTTGCACTTATCTGCGATCGTAATGATTATGGCCAGCATTGTTTGTTCATATTACTGCAAATCTTTGCCAGCACACCTGCTGTGCCTGGCGAATAAATATTATCTCAATGCCAGATTGCTTATACGCCGCGTCGGCGCAGTGACCATTGCACGAATTTCGCTAATGGCATTTCAATAAGAGCAACAGCAGCAGCAGGAAAACTGGCTGACCACAGCGAAGCCTTTGCATGAATAATGCATTTTATTTATTACACAGCCGAAACACAGACATCGAGTGTGTGTGTTCGCTGAATAATAGAGAAGCTGGCGTTAAATAATGCACGCCAATGACGAGAGCCTGGGTTCGTTGTTCGGGCGGGGTTCGGAGCCCCAGTTCCTAGGACCAACATATTTGCATAAAGGTCATCAAGCATACGACAAACTTCGACTTGATGTGCAGCAGTAATGAAAAAGTTGGCGACTTTCTGCTGCCCCACGGTCCTCTCCTTCGCTATTTAACTTTGTACATGCCAAATGGCCTTTAAACAAAGCAATAAACTCTGCAGCAACATATGCAATCAAAAGTTATCCAAGTCAAAAGTACTAAACTTAAATAAACAATTGTTCTTATTATTAATTTCTAGTGAAAATCTAAGAAATTAAAAAAATATGTTGTATGAGTTCAGAAAATGCGTAGAAAGTGTGTAAAGAATTGGTAAAAACTTGACAATATTGAACATTTCTTTTAAAGCTTTAATTAAATTTAAAGGAATCTTAACAAAATGTTTGTATATTTTTAGCGATTTACTTTTATGAATAACTGCTTAAATGGCATTTAAACCATAAATTTCATTTAAAATCACTTTTACAGAATATTTAAATTTAAAAGAAATCCTTTTAGGAGTAGAACTAAACCCTGATTTAGCTAGAAAAATAATCTTCAACTATTACTTGTGAGTCAAGTACTCGTAGTTAGTACGTTTGGTTGGAACTCATTTGTTGCTACCTCCCCTCGGCCTTTAGTTCGCCTAATGCGAACTTAACATCATTTTATGACATTGAAATGGCTCTTTGTGGTAACTGTTGCTATTGACAGGACCACTATTACAAGACCTTACACAGAAGAGGCGCAGAGAGCGAACAAGAGGGACAAAGGCGACGGAACTAGTCGATGAGCGAGGCAGATGTCGATTGTGTTGTGTTACCTGTTACATGCCCTTGGCTAACTCCCTGTATGTGTGTGGGTGTAAGTTCTAGGGAAGCCGCATATTCAGTAAGGATTTCGGAGCAAGACTCTCAGTTGCTGGGGCAACGGGAATCGTAAATCGTATGCAAATGCCCTCGTATTGTCGAATTCGACGGCGACGTCGCATAAAACTAAGTGACAAAGAAGGACATTAAAGTTTGTGAGCTGAGAGAAACCGAGAGACACACGCATACACCGATGGCGGGAAATTACACACACACTCGCACATAAAATTGTAATATTTTCGCCTCGCCGTGAGCATGACGAGATGTGCGATGATGATGATATTTTCTGATATTTTTCATTACATTGTTGTGCTTTTACGACTGTTATCCTTGAGTGAAGAACTTGCCACAGGATGCTAACACGAGCACACTTACTCAACACACACACACACACGCATGTCCGAGGTGAGAGAGCTTTCTAAACCTTAAGTTCAAGAGAGAGGGAGAGAAATGGGAGCGAGTAGAAAGAGAGTGAGCAGATTTTTCACCTTCGCACTTTGAATTTTACTTTTTTTAACTTTTATTTTAAACTCTTATATTTCAACACAGATTTATTATGATTTCGAATATTTTTTGTATAGACTCCACAAAAGCAATTTTAACGGGCACTGGTCACTGTGGGTGAAACCACTCTTTCAAAATCACTTCATTAATCCGTTATTTTCCGAATCCCTTGCTGGAGTAGAGTTTTCGGCTTAGGCCATTTATGAATATGTTTTTTAAATATTTACAGACGCGTCTCGCGCACAACACACGGTGTGTTGCTCCGTCGCTCGTTTAGAACTGAATGGCAAGGTAGAACTGAATGGCAAACAGCAAACAGGCGGAATGCTAACCAAGGCTGCCACTTTCGTTTTTTTCCCGTCAAATTTAAATCTTTTCGAAAATCAGATTTGGAAAAAAAAATAATAAGTATACTTATAATAATAAATTAATAGGAAGTTCCTATTAGGAACTTAAAATTATATTTTCGAAAGTTTGCCTACTTCTTTAGAAAAAGAGACAATTTAATTTGATATTAATAAAAAAAAAATAAATAAAAATGTTCAAGGTGTCGTTCCATCAGTCAGCTTCACAAAACCGATTTTTGTTTTGCTTCAATCGTTAAAGTAATTATCTGAGAATAATCTTGCAGAGTTTCAGAGGCCAATTCATACTAGTTTAATCACAATTCCGAGAAGAAGCTCGGGCAATCGCGGACCATACTTTAAACTGAAAACCATATTTCCAAACCATATTCTTCAAAATTCTGTGCACGATTACAAATGCACTATAAGAGCTATGTATACAAATAAAAACACAATTTTGTAGATTATTGAATTGAGCATACAGTGAACTAACAAGAAAATTAAAAATTAAAAGTTCCCATTTTACAATGTTTTTAACGCATTTACTCCTGAAAAATCGAGTACTTTATAAGAAAGTGACACAAAATATTAAAATTTAAATTTTTAATCACTATACAGAAAAACCTTCTGAATAAGGAAATAATTCGATTTCCTGTTTCAGGTAAATATTACGGGCTAAATCCTGCACGGAACTTGGAATTTTTTGCTAAAAAAGTGGCAGCACTGATGCTAACAAACCCGCCGAGCTTTCACGCGGATTGGGAGCCCAAAGAGAGCGCCAAAGAGAGCAAGAAAGCTCGAAAAAAACTACACACAAAGAAAAATTATAAAAAAATATAAATGGTATTTATTTTGTTTTGCGCATAAAATGCTGATAACATTATTTCTCTGTTTTTTAATATTTCGTATTTTTAAAAATGACTTTAAAACAAGAAAGGATGTAAACTTCGGAAAAACGCAGGCTCAGTGAAAGAATAAGAATTCAAATACTGTTACTCTACTTAATTCAAATCTTGGGTTTACAAATGTTGCAACCAAGACAGAAAAGAAAAACTGCAGCACATGTCCAGCAAGTCGATCAGCTGCGGCTCTGCAGACAGCGATCCCTCCTTATGGCATCCTCCTCAAATTCTCCTCTTCAGCTCCTGACATACAAAGGGATATGCGTCTTCGCATGTCAGACGGAAGGTTGTCTAACGCCTATGCCAGGCTAGGGTGCCGCACGTGCGTGAAAACATACATATTGCTTTTCTTTTTAAATTAAAAATCTTAAATATAAAATAAACTACACTGCATTTTGAATTGAAATTAAAAACACTAGAAATGAACATAACAGCGTGGTCTTTTAAAATTTGTTTCATTAATATAATTCATAGTGTTTCACTGAAATCAATGTTTAAACAGCTCGCCTCGAAAGTGACGTTTGTTTTTGTCGCGTGCGAGTTCTTTATTTTTTTATTATTATTACTCGTAGACAAGAGCTATAAAAATCTTGATGTAATAACACTTACATTCAACCTTTTAAGGAAAATTTCGTAATTCAGAAATAATTAAATTGGGTATTATCAGAGAGTGAGGCATGTATGTTTGAAGCAACAACATACTATATATGCTATGTGTATACATTTTAATTCATCATCATTCATGCAGTGTTACTTTCTTATGGGTTTTTTTTTTTTTGTTTTTTGCACTTGCTAGCATCCGAACTTGTATTCTGTATACTTTGACTATATTTTTATTTATTTGTTCATTTTGGTAATTGCTGTACTGATTAAGATTAAATGGACAGACTTTATCAGCTAAACTGTACATTTGTATACGATCTGTTCGATTTCGCCGTAGCAGAAATTCGGTCACTGCCGATCTTTCGCATAAAATACAAGCTGATATTTTAGCAGGTGCTTGGCTAACGAGGACACCGTCATAACAAATAAAATATCTAGGCAAGTTGTTCTCCATTTTCAATATATTTCAATATATAGCTATTGAATGTGAGCATTAGGCATTAATAATATAGCGGTCGCAGCAGGTGGGGTAATCAGCATTAGGGGTTTTGTAATCTCCGAACTTTTTGTTGGGCGGCAGCCCCACGGCACCGCATCTAATATTGTCCATTAATTAATAAATACTCATAGTGACAATAATACTAAACTTACGAATGAAACTCGACGTCACCATTTTTACCGCAAACAATTCGCTCACACCTGCTTGGGTGACGGGCTTGCTGACCGTCGTTTAGCACCAATCCATCAACCACACACTTTCCAGGGTGAGCAGGATCCTTAAAGTTGCCCCTTGAAACCGCTGCCTCGGTGCCAGAAGCAACGAACAGGGCGACTATCAAACAAATCACAAAAGCCAGACGCATCTTGATGCCTTTGAATGAGAACTTCGACTGATTGTCCCATCAAGTTTGGAATCACAAGAAAGCTTCGATCGGTACTGGGGATCTGGAATTAATCTGAACGAGGTATGCACCGTTAAAAACTGGTTTACATATTGGAAAATTATTTTTCGTACCTTACGTTATCAAAGTGGAATGACTTGTATGTTAGTTACTAACTAGATTTGCAAGTTCACAGGGAATATGTCAATATCGTAATCTTTGATTAAAATATATAATTTTTAGGTGATATTTTGATGTCTAAGATTAGGAATATTTTTTGTTTAACATTCAAACCCAATATTCATGAAATAAAAGTTTGTTGACTATACAACTTAACAGTGCTTAATCCATCTGGAACTGTTAAGCTCGATCGGAACTTAAAAAACTAAATTTACTCTATGGCAAAAGTGGTGAGGGCCATTCATTTTATTTTATTTACTTGTTCATTAGCATAATAGCTTTAGTGATTAAAATATAGCTGCACAGATTTCATCGTAAATTCGTTTGCAAATAAAATCTTTCTCAGCAAATAATAGCTAGTTAGGTTTCAAGCTAATGAGATCACCATCGTAGCACAACATTTTATCTAAACAATAATTACTTCTTAAGATAAGTTAAATTTAACTTTATATTAAATAATGTAAGTTAAAACTGATCTTTAACAGAAGAATTCAATTTATGAGGTTTAAAATGTTGCAATACAAAACACAGTCAGATCTATAAACGATTTTGGTTAAGCACGGTATACGGCGGAAAAATGTTTAATCTTTTGAAGTATGGCCGCTCCTTCTACTCCTTTTGAGGGCCAATGATGACGTCATACTTTGTCAAACCATTGATTATTCGTTTTAGAATAATAGTATTATTTGAAACACAATATTTGTTAACCAATTGATTATTCGTTTGAGAGTAATAGTTGTCCATAAGCTATAGGCATGCGTACTGGCGGCTGTGCCTGCCTTTGACAGCTCCCAGTACATGTCCCACAACAACCCAATCCAACTCCTGGCCAAGCCAACAGCAAACTCAAACAAAACCCTTTCTCCACAAAACTAATCTTATACAAAATATAGTCCTTAAGTAAATTAGTGAATACCTAAATGAGTAACCACCCAGTCGAGCGGTAGTCAATATCACCTAATGTTCTTAATTAATAAATTGGCTTTTAGTTTATAACCATTTGTTAGCTTTATAAATTTAAATAAATTTGTTTCCGCTTACCGATCGCAGCTATCAGCTTTATATATAGGATATATCATAATAGTTTTGGTTCGGACTTACCCGCAGTAAAAGGACACTCAGTTACCTTTCACCGCCGACTTGGCTAAGATTCATCGATGATAAAGTCCTTTCGAGTGCAGAGGTTATCAACACAGTTATTCACACACTTTTTAACACACGATTAGTAACACATTATTAACAGCGAGGTGAACGGGTTGAAAGCCGCGGACAGACTGAGGTTGCTGCGGCGAGGCGCCTCTATTTATAGGTGTGAGAAATGGAGAAAGAGAGAGAGATAGATCGAGAGAAAAAGATGAGAGAGAGAGAAAGAGAGGGAGAAAATAGCGAGATTGAGAAACATTTGACGCGGATAGACAGAAGCTGCTGCGACGAGTAGCCTCTATTTATATATGTGAGAGTTGGATATAGATTGAGATAGATCGAGAGAAAAAAGAGAGAGGGGAATAGATAGAGAGACATACATATAGATAGATAGATTATTTGATTGATCCCAGCTTGAGACTGAATTCTTGTGTTTATGTCATTTGAGAGCAGAATCATCTGCTCCGGATGTGGATTATTTACATTGGAGTTAGAGTCTCTAAATAAGAGAGAGGTGGATACAGATAGGGAGAGATAGAGAGAGAGAGAGACCTATGTAAATAAAGGCTGCACAAGTAAGATTTTTATCTCTAGAATTTAGTCTAAAGTCAAGATCAATCGAATAAAATAAAACCAATTCTACGTGTACTTATTCTCCTTACCGTTGTCGTTAGTTAATTAACGGGACATAAGTTCGAGTCACTATGAAGAAACCATAATAATTCACCTATGTATAGTTATATCTACCTATTTCTCTAAGTAACTTTCTTTCTCTGCCAATTTCTCTATATCTTACTGTCTCACGAAAACTGTAGCTCTATTTCTCTATTTATCTCTCTCTCATGTCTCTCTACGTTTCTGGCTCGATCCATTATTCTCTCCCTCTATCTAACTCTCTGTATGTCTCTATCATAGGAGAATTATATAATTCTACTATGGTCTCTATCTCTCACTCTTTCTCTCTTCATTTCCTCTCTCTTTATTTCCCACACTCTCTCTATTTTTTCTCTCGACCCATAGTACAATTATAATTGTACTATGTCTCGATCTATCTTTTCTCTATCTCGATCAATCTCTCTTCTTCTTTTCTCACACCTATAAATAGAGGCGTCTAGCCGCAGCAGCTTCAGTCTATCCGCGTCAAATGTTTCTCAATCTCGCTATTTTTCTCCCTCTCTCTCTCTCTCTCTCTTATCTTTTTCTCTCGATCTATCTCTCTCTCTTTCTCCATTTCTCACACCTATAAATAGAGGCGTCTCGCCGCAGCTGCCTCAGTCTGTCCGCGGCTTTCCACCCGATCACATCTGTGTTAAAAAGTGTGTAAATAATTGTGTTAATAACTGTGTGAAGAACCTCTTCACTTGATCATCGATGAATTCCGGACAATTTTGCGGTGTGGCCAGGGAAGGTAACTGAGTGTCCTCTACTGCAGGTAAGTCCGAACCAAAACTATTATCCTATATCCTATATCCTATATATAAAGCTGATAGCACCGATCGGTAAGTACCAAACAAATGTATTTATTTATATAAAGCTAACTGTTGGTTATAGACTAAAAGCCACCTTAATAATTAAGAACATTAGGTGATATTGCCTGAGTCGGATTTTGGTCCCCTGCTGAGCCGATGGATGGGCTCGCCAAGGGTGTACATGGGTGTGCTGTTCTATTAAGCAAGGGTGAGATCCCATTTCGCCTTCGATGGTCCAATGCATCCTTATTTTTGTTTTACTTCTTAATTACAAATTAATTTAATTGACAAAATTAATTTTATGTCAGTACCTATCTTTAAATTAAATACGTTATGGTATATTTTAACGATCATTGGCAATGCCAAATTCATTATTTTAGTATATCCCGTAACGCAAGTGGTATATATTAAGGGATCCGAAACGGTCTCACTGTTTCGTTTTTGTTTGTCAAAAAGTTTGTTTACGAAATAAACCGAGAAGAAATTAACTTTTTGATTTAAGGCCTTAAAAATAACTCTGCCATGTCCGACGAGTACGCTTGCGTGGCCAAGGGCAAGCTCAAACTAAAGAACGATTCTGACCTCAAGAAGAAAAAGAAGAAGCACAAGACCAAGGACAAGGAAAAGGAGGCGCTGCAAAGGACGTCCGTGGAGCAGCAACTCGCTGAGGTGGCCGCCACTTCTAGCTCCAACTGTATCTCCGGCTCGGGTGGCTACGAGCGCAAGCTGACTAAGGCAGAACTAGCCAGCAAGAAGCAGCAGGAGAAGATGCGCAACAAGCGGATCATGGACAAGGCGCAGACAACCCACAAGGAGCGTGTGGAGAAGTTCAATGAGCACTTGGACACACTCACCGAGCACTTTGACATCCCTAAGGTGTCCTGGACTAAGTAATGCGTGGCAGAAGCCATAAGTAACTTAGAGATTAAGTTTATTATTAGGTTAAGTAATTTCGACTATGTTGTGAGAGAGAGGGAGGAAGGCCAAAATAAACAATCCGAATGGCACAACTAAGCTAAATACACATACATATATGTAGTTACAACGTAAAGGGGGTTAGTTTCCAACTTTCAGTCCAGTGTCCTCCTAGGGCGCCGCCCTCCGCGACCAAGAGCCTAGCGCGGCGAAATCAGCTCGAACATGGCGTACTTCCAGGTCCAGGAACGCACCAGCTGCTCGAACCGTTCTCGCTCGTGCTCGTAAATGTATCCCAGCTCCGGCTCCATGCACACCTCGGTGTAGGGATCGGTGAGTAGGCTCTGGACCGACAGAAGTACCTTGGCTACGTTCAGCGCCAGCGACCAGTTGTGCTGCTGGAAGATGTCAATGCCCACATCGCCGTGTCGCGATACGTTTGGGTGCAGGATCTTGGTTAGGAATCTCACTGTCGGCGGCGTCATGGGATAGCGCTCCGGGAAGTAGATGAATAAAAAGAATTTACCACCCTCGTAGGGGCTTCCCGGGGGCCCCAGAATGGTGGCCTGCCAATAGTTGTTCTGCCGGTCCAGTGGAATGGCCGAGATGCCCTCAGAGTCGTAACTGTTCAGCAAATTCGCCTCACCCCGCAGAAAATTGTAGCGCATCACATTTTCCGGCTCACGCTCGCCCACCTGCAGATCCGGATGCTCCGTCGCCTGCCCCCTGCCGTCCATTTCGATCAGGCAGGTGCGGCAAAAGCAGGACGACATGAGAGCGCCGTACAGCTGGTACCAGTCGGGATTGTCGGCCAAGCTCTCGAACAACGGCCAGCGCTGCTTTATGTACGCCTTCCACATGCCCTGGGCTGTGTTCTTGCCGACGATGTCGTGCCACTGCTTGCACACCTCGCTGGCCATCCACAGCGACATGTCGTCTAGGTAGGCGAATATCTTCAGCATCACCTCGACAGGTATTATATTGACAATGTTCCTGCTGCTGCCACTCGCGCCGCTGCCGCTGGCTGCGTTGTATTCGTGTGCGCGCGCCCGTCCATCGGCCAGTTCGTGCATGTAGTGAGGCAGGGCCAGAGGTCCCATCGCCCGCGGTCGCTTGACGGGCAGCAGGAAGGGATTCAGTGCTAGCTCGCGCTCAAAGGCTCGTTCCGGCGACTCCCTGCGTTGGGGCGCCGCTTCTGGCGGCGCCTGTTGTGGCAGATCGGCAGGCTGGACGACAGGCTGCTGTTCCTGCGGCTCCACAGCTGCTGGCTGATTTGCCTGCTGTTGGACAGCCGGCGGTTGTGCATCCTCTAGATCTTCAAAGCCCATGATGTCCACGTCGTTCTCAGTCTCCTCGTCCTCCTGCTTGTCCTTAAAGGGCGGCTCATCGTTCCCGGAGTCCTCGTCGTCAGATAGCTCCGTCAGCAGCTCCTCCGCCCGCTGGGCGTTGTAAAGAAAGGCGTGGCAAGCACCGCAAAGCGGCTCCCCGAAATTGGGCCCGTAGTAGCCGTTGCACACCCAGCAGGTGTTGCTGTTCTATAAGGCCAAAGGAAGGGGATCAGCGAACGTCAGCAAGTGGCAAAGCGACAAGCGGCGATTGGGGCTTGTTGTATACACACCGAAAAGGAGAACGTGGGCTCGATCAGCTGGAGCTTGTCCTTGTCTGCCTCGTCCGGGTCGTCCATTTCGTCGCTGCTGGAGGCCAGAGCCTCCAGCAATTTCTCCTGGTCCTTGTCCTGCTGCGCTGGCACGCAGCTAGTCATTTTTCCAGAAGTCCCGAATGTTGCGAAAACAAAAAAACACTTTGTGCGTGCTAGTGTGACCGTCCGCCTTCTGATAGGAACTTCTGTGGCAGATTAACACGACAATGTTGTCCATCTCTAGGACAATCGGTCGATAACCAAAACAAAACAGCTGCGGCACCGCGTCACACGTGCAATCTATGCGAAATTTGTACAAAATATGAAGCAAAAAAAGAAGCTGGGCAAGTGGCAGAGAATCCAAATGACCTCCTTAAGAAAGCCCACTAATCATTGCGCCATCGGTGGTTGTTTCAGGAGTCGGGCTTAGCCGGGAGGAGCGCCAGGTGCTGGTCATCGGTGAAATAATTCAGGAGCTGCTTCAGGCCCACGAAGCTAAGAAAGATGTAAACCTAAACAGGATGAAGTCGCTGGTCTCCTCCAAATACGGACTGGACAGCTCGCCGCGCCTGGTGGACATTATCGCAGCCGTGCCGCAGGACGCCAAGAAGATCCTGCTCCCCAAACTGCGGGCCAAGCCCATTCGCACAGCTAGTGGCGTAAGATTAAGCCTTGCCTTGAAATTGAGTCTCGGTTCCTCATTTCCTCATATTTAATCCGTTCAGATTGCTGTGGTGGCCGTAATGTGCAAGCCACATCGCTGTCCGCACATCAACATGACGGGTAACATTTGCGTCTACTGTCCCGGCGGTCCGGATAGCGACTTTGAGTACTCGACGCAGTCGTATACGGGCTATGAGCCCACCTCGATGCGGGCAATCCGGGCGCGATACGATCCCTTTCTACAGACCCGCCACCGCGTCGAACAGCTGAAGCAACTGGGACACAGTGTGGACAAGGTGGAGTTCATTGTGATGGGTGGCACGTTCATGTGTTTGGCAGAGGAGTACCGCGACTACTTTATCCGCAACCTGCACGACGCCCTTTCCGGTCACAGTAGCGCCAATGTGGCGGAGGCAGTTCGTTACTCCGAGAAGTCTCGCACCAAGTGCATTGGCATCACCATCGAGACCCGTCCCGATTACTGTCTGAAGCGGCACATCTCGGATATGCTTAACTATGGATGCACACGCCTGGAGATCGGCGTTCAGTCCGTGTACGAGGACGTGGCGAGAGATACGAATCGGGGACACACCGTGCGGGCAGTGTGCGAGAGCTTTCAGCTGGGAAAGGATGCCGGATACAAGATCGTGGCGCACATGATGCCTGATCTGCCGAACGTTGACTTTGAGCGTGACATTGAGCAATTCATCGAATACTTTGAGAATCCCGCCTTCCGCTCTGACGGCTTGAAGATCTACCCCACACTGGTCATCCGCGGCACCGGGCTGTATGAGCTGTGGAAGACGGGGCGCTACAAGTCGTATCCACCATCCATGCTAGTCGACCTGGTGGCCAAGATCTTGGCCCTCGTTCCGCCTTGGACTCGCGTCTACCGCGTACAGCGCGACATTCCCATGCCGCTGGTTAGGTGGGTTCGCAACTAAGTCATTATTTGAATGGGTTAATTTTAACTTAACTTTTAACTTTATATCCTTTATAGTTCTGGTGTAGAGCATGGCAATCTTCGTGAGCTCGCTCTGGCCCGCATGAAGGACCTGGGCACCACGTGTCGCGACGTAAGGACGCGAGAAGTTGGAATTCAAGAAATCCACAACAAGGTGCGCCCGTATGAAATTGAGTTGATACGTCGCGACTACGTAGCCAACGGCGGATGGGAAACTTTTCTCTCATACGAAGATCCCGAGCAAGACATTCTGGTCGGTCTCCTCAGATTGCGCAAGTGTTCGCCCGACACTTTCCGGCCGGAACTAAAAGGTGCCTGCTCCATTGTTCGCGAACTCCACGTGTATGGATCTGTGGTGCCGGTTAATGCTCGCGATCCCACAAAATTCCAGCACCAGGGCTTCGGCATGCTGCTAATGGAGGAGGCTGAGCGAATTTCTCGCGAGGAGCACGGTAGCACCAAGTTGGCGGTCATATCGGGAGTGGGCACAAGGAACTATTACCGCAAGCTGGGCTACGAGCTGGACGGGCCCTATATGTCCAAAAGCATAGCTTAATATTGACAAACTTTGGTAATAGATGGCCTTAAATAAATAACATACTTATTGGATGTATTTTGTGTTCTTTTAAGAAAATGAATGACGAGAAGAGCACGCCGTGTGTCAGCGCCAGAGCCACATTTAAATTTAAACAACTGAAGACTGTGTTGGCCGTAGCAGCGAAAACATTTATGCGACTTTTAATAGCTCTGGAATTAAACATTTTTATTTGATCACGCTAGGAGCAGTAAGATTTCGCTACTTAAACCTATGTCCTACATATATACATTATTATATACCGAGTGGTTCGAAACATTGACTCTTATCTGACAGCGAGGCATCGCAGGATAGAAAGTACTCCTAAAGTACAATTTTTTTGGCTTCGATTTGTTTCACGACACTTAATCGCTCGTCAACTTGAATGGTAAACCGAGTCTCAAGTACATAAACATAAATACAAAATTAATAATTCGAAGAATTTAAAAATATTGTCCGAGAAACTGTTAAACAATGGCCTCCGCCGAACCGAAAACCATGAATATTATCCAGCCCACAAGATTGATGCCCGCCGCCGCGCTGAATACCATCGGCCAGCTTTGGGTGAGCTCCAGAATGTGGCCCGCAAGATATACACCAAGGAAGCCAGGAATCGCGCCCACCGTGTTCATCAGTCCAAAGACGCTGCCCGAATGCATGGGGGCCAAGTCCTGGGGATTAACCGTCACCGCATTGTTGTGAAAGCCCGTTCCGCCGATGATGATGGTCATGCATATGAGGGCCGTGTGAAAGTCCGAGGTGCGGCTCATCACGAACAGGGCTAGGTTCTGTGCCGCAAAGCAGCAGCTCTGGATGAACTTACGCACAGTGGTGGTGCGCCAGTCGCGAGCGACTAATTTCGTGGTCAAGTACTTTGCAAAAAGCGTGCACGGCGGCAGGGCCAGCCAAGGGATCATGTTGACCACCCAGCCTTTGGCGTGCGGGAAGCCGTCATGGAAGTACGTTGGCAGCCACGAGAGCAGCACGAAAAAGCAGTTCATTTCGCAGGCGTGCGTCAGCACACAGGCCCAGAAGGACAGACGGCTGAAGTAGCGCAGCCAAGGCACGGTTGTCGCCTCCGACGGACTCTTATTAGCGCACAGGCGAGAGGGCGTGGCAATGTTGATAATCCTATTCCGCTCCCCTGCCATCGCATAGTAGCGCAGGACAAGGGCCCAGGCGACGCCCATCAGGCCGATGACACGGAAGACATAAGACCAGCCAAAGTAGTCCAGCAGGAATGAGCCCATAATCCCAGTAAGCAGAGTGCCCAAGGCGGAGCCGGCTGTGAGCAGTCCAAAGAAGCTGCTGCGCTCGTTGGGGCAGAGGTTCTGCAGGGTTGATTTAGATGTTAGTTTAATTAAAAAAGCCTGCAGTTGCGCTCACTCACCTGACTGGTCAGGCTTATCATGCTGGGGAAGTGGACCCCTTGGAGGGCGCCGTTTAGGATGCGGATGGCCACGATCAAGGGAATGGCATAGCTTTTGATGGAACCTGCCGACCAGATTATCGTGGGCATAAGGAATGTGATGAGCGACCAACCGATGGCCGCGCACAGTATGACACGCTGCCCGCCGAATCTGTCGCTGAAGTAGCCGCCCACCACCTGTGTCAAGGTGTAGCCCCAGAAGAAGGAGCTGAGCACGGTGCCGGAGTCGGTCTTGGTCCACTTTTGTGCGGAAGCGACAGCCGGCACCAGCAGCGGCATTGTTGTGCGGGTGGAGTAGAGCATGCAGGTGCCCGTTATCAGGGTGATAAACCAAACACGCTTCTCGTGCCTGCAATGAAACGAAACACTCGGATATTGGTGATTTTATGGTGGGCGTCGGGTCTCCGCACCTGGTCCATATACTCTGCGTGTCCACCAGCTCCCCACGCAGCAGCGAATACTTAAGTTTCTCATCCATAGTAGCTGGCCGTCGACACTGGAACTGCGTCTGGAACGAAAACGATCCTAATTTGACTGCTTGTGCTGGCGACTGCTACCGTTCACGTCACACAGACCAGCTTCCAATTGCCGAGTCGCTTGCCGCTGTGGCATATTCTAATGTTTGTTTATGTTCATTCAGTTAGGTAGCAGAACTGTGTACTTGCGCAGCGCCTGTTAAAATTATGTTTTTACGTGGCCATTTTTCGGAGCAACTGCGGGATTAGAACATTTGCGGCTATGTCGACTTGAGAATGCGCTAATCTCCATGAATGTCTGTTCATCAGGTTCTAGTAAAATTCTCACGTGTTGCTGATTATTAATTAATTTTTAAGTTTTGTTTAAAAAATTACAGTTTTTATTCATAAGTGAAAAGTTTCTTAAGGATTAGATCTGCTTGAGGCGGAAAGGCAACGACTCCATTTGGTCAATTGTAGGGTGTACAATATGTGGTGTGACCGTTCTTTGGCATTAGGGATGTTTTAATGTAAAAGACCGCAATTTTTCAAACGAGTAAAGCGCGTATTATTGAATTGATTAAATCAAATGAAAAATATATAAATTTTATCATATTTGCAGATATGCAATGATCAATTACAGAAATAAACTTTAGATATGAATATGTACATATATTAAACTATATGATTCTTAATTAAAGTAAATTATATGATGTTGTTAGCAAAGTGTGAAGGATCTCGGACATTGGGTGCACTGGTGGACATCTCTTCTCGACAATAATCGATTCGATTTTACTATGCAGTCGAATTCGGCGCTAAATCCCTAACAATCTTCCTTCTCTTGGCAATAGAGACGAGGACTTTACCTTATTTGCGAGCTTGGCGCTTATCACGTATTCCGATATCTGATCTGATACTCTCGGAATTGGATAACTTGCAGAGTGCTCTCCAGCAAATCCTCCTCAATAGAAAATAAATATTTATTCTTTAGGGTTTAGTTCTACTCGGTGTTGATATTTATATTTATCAATATCAAAACGTAGAAAGCAGTTTCCACGTAAAAATTTTTTTTTTATATTTTGTTTGTTTGATTAGTTAGTGCCCATGTCTAAATTGTTATTAATTCAGAATTCGGAACATGTTGTCTCATACTCACTCGAATTTTTCTTTTTTTGCCTACTTTTTCTCATCAATAGAAAAACACATTTCCCGTAATTATGAATTTTAGTTTATGTATAAATTATCTTGGCATTATGTATAATTGAAAGTTTGTTGTAAATATCGCAAGGTGTATAGATATTTTGTGTCCGAGCATTAAAAACTATAGATAGTTAATAAATAATCTTAGTTACTATTTCTTGGGCAGTGCGTCCTCGTCAGTGGGATCGCAGTCGGCGCAGTGCCAGGAATAGCCACGTATTTTGGGCGACTTCTTCAGCGGCGGCTCGAGGCAGGCAAAGTGGTAGTGTCTGTGGCATTCGTCGCAAGTTACCACCTGATTGGACTTGCCTGTCTGGCCGCAGACGCAGCAGTTAATCTCCACATTCGGTTTGGTGTTGGACACCCTTGGCCGACCCACTCGTGGCTTCCGGGGACTCTGCTTTCGGGGACTAACCTTGCGTTTGGGCGATGGAGTTATGGGTAGGATCGCCTCCTTGGGCTCCCGCACCTTAGGCGGCAAAGCTGTCGGCAGCACAACCGGAGTCAAAGCCTGTTCCGCACCCTGGACACTGTCCTCAACCGTTTCCACGGAGGTGGGGCGTGAAGCCTCGTCCACGGATCGGACCGCATTGGCCGGCACGTAGAAGTACTGCGACTCGGGCGCATCCTCGCCGGGCAGGCGCAGTGCCTTGAAGATAATCTTTATGGTGCTGCCCGAGGAGTTTGCCGCAATGTCCAGGTGGGACGACGATTCGTCGAGGTGCGCGCGCTTTTTCCGCTTACGCTTGTGCTCCTTGCCAATGGACTTCTCGATATCCGACGAGAGATTATGCTTATTTTTGTGCTTGTCCTTACGCTTGCCCTTGCGGGACAGCTTGCCGGTGGAGTCGTCAATGGAGTCCTCACAGCCAGAAAGGTTCACGGTGCTACTTGCAGTGGGAGCCACTAAAGGTGCAGAAGCAGTAGTGGGAGCCGTGGTATGAGCAGCGGGAACTGACGGGAAAAGAATTACAATAAACAATGGGCATTAGGTTTAATTTAAATAATTTGGATCTAAGAATATTCACCAATTTTGAGGTACCCGGTACTCACGCATCTCTGTTTACTCCAATCGTGTTCTCTGACTCCGTAACAAAACCAAATAGTATAATGTAACATGTATGTTGTAACAGTGTATGTATATTGTGGTAAATAAATATTTGAACAACAAAATAATACTACGAATTAATCACATGTCGTTGTTTTTAAATTATCATTCCACAGGAAAAATTATAATAACTATTTTCATTAAACATTTTCTTTTTCAATCCTTTTTTTATTTTTGCAAAAAGGAGCTTAAACCATTTAACATAAGCATTGCATTAGCATCAATCTTTCTGCTACAAATATTTTCTAGCCAATTCAACAGTGTTTTCCTTTTTTTAGAAATCAAATAAATACATTATATAAATATTTTCAGCCTACTCAAGACACCTTTTGTAACAACCATTTAACATTAGCAATGCTGTGTCAATCTTTCTGCTACGAATATTTTCTAGCCAATTCATCAGTGTTTTCCTTTTTTCAGAAATCAAATTAATACATTACATAAACATTTTCAGCCTACTCAAGACACATTGTGTAACAACCTTTTGTTAGTCAGCGCGGCAGGCAACAAGCCTAAACTGAACAAATCACATTTTTTTAGGGGTCTCCGAATCAATTTTAGGAATTAAATTCAAGGATAATACAGCCAACGCACCAACTCCGTTGGCAGTGTGAATTCCCCACCTTAACTCACCATTAATGGGTGTTTTGCGGGGCGATTGGACTCTGGGACGCTTTGGTGACTTCGTCAGGTCCTCAATGGCTGCATCGGGAGTAGTTGCCGGCGGCAATGATTTGTTTAGCGACCGCTTGGCCGCAGTCTCCTTGGAAGTAGTTACTGGAGCGGTAGCAATCGGCAACGGCACATCGTCCAGGGAATACCGATCCACATACACCAGATGGCCGTCTTTGTTGAAACGTGTGCGCGATTTCCTTGGACCGGTCGAGATTTCAGTAACAACATCTGATCCGTCCGACTTGTCGCAGCATTCGGAGCACTGCCAGCCGTACTGCTTGGACTTCTTGGGGGGACGCGTAAGCGGCGGGTTTAGGCATCCCAAATGGTAGTGCAAGTTGCAAGTGTCGCACTTGACCAGCAAGTGCTGGTCCTTGCTCCGCTTACAAATACCGCAGGCCATCGAATGGGCGGTGTCTATGCTCCCAGAGCCCTGCTTGCCCTGCTTATTGGCATGGGTGCTTAGCATGCGCGACGCGTCCAGCTTACTGCCCGGCGGACCGAGATGGCCAAGTGGAAACCCAACGCCCATCTTGAGGGCAGCTGCCGTCGGCACAGAAATGGGCCGCTGCGGTGGAGTAGGTGTACTTGTCTTGGCCGGATGTGTCTCTGGCAGCGGATGTGCTATCAGCTCCACGCTGGGCAGACCCATGTTGGGCACAATTTGGGCCAAAGTCGAGTGCAGAGATTTAATGCTTGACAAAAGAGTATCTTTTGTGGACTTTACTGCCTTGCGTTCCTCCAAAGCACTGTCGTACTGGGCTCTTAGCACGTCCTGATCCTTGGACAGAATGGCGTTCTGCGAGATGAGCTGGCGCTGCTGCTCCCGGAAGTCCTCCATACGCACTATGCGATCCATGTAGTAGGCGGTGAACTCAACGCTGAAGGCCGGCGTAATGTGCCACTTCTTTCGTATGTCGGTCAGAGCGTTGATGTGCGCCTCGCGCTGCTCTAGATGCTGCACATCCACCGACATGACCTCCGCCTTAGCTAAGAGGCGGCGGCAGGCTGAGGCGGACGTGGTTAGCAGGCGCGACATCTTCTGAGTGGGAACCCACGGAATGGGCTTGAGCTCCTTATGCCGAGCGTATTTGTGCTGGATTTTAAGTAGCTTGCGCTGAATTCGCGCCTGGGCTGGGTTTGGATCGGGTTCCTCGTTGTGTCCAGATGTCTTCGCCTCCTTCTCCCTGGCCCTCTGCAGCATGTTGAGGCGGAGGGTGTGGTAATTGCGGCGCCGCTTCTTGATCATCTCCTTCTCAGAGTGCACCTTACAATGGGCATAGAACGGATCAGCGGCGTCGTCCTCGTGGTGCGCCTCAATAAGAAAGCCGGCGACCTGTGCACAGGTCACATGGAAGTACGTCTTGCACATGCCCGCATCACAGCCGATGCAGACTCCGGAGCGGGCGAAGAGCGCATTGTCGCAAAGGGAGCACACCTTGGCACCCCACTTGCTATACTGCATCTCGAACAAAGTGACCGAGGACAATTGCTCCACCTCGCCAAAGGCCACTCCAGGTACGTACAGGGCACAAATCAGGTGCACCCATTTTCCGACGTCAGTCTCCTTGTAGATGCCGCCCTTATTGGGGCATAGCTCGCAGTCGGGCTCCGATACTCCAGCGCGGCAGGCTTCGCAGAACCACGGCTCCGTGGAGCAGGTGGAGTTGGTGCTGGAGATGCTCACGTTGTCGCTGACGCCGTAGCAGCCCTCGTGAACCGACACGCCGCAGGAGTCACACTCGACGATCTCGTTGACGTCATCACTGCGCTCGCCCAGACAGACACAGCACATCCGCTTGGCGGGCGCACTGGATAGCTGCAGCGGCGCCCGAATGGTTCCGATCGCAGAATGGTCAGTCCCATTGATCCCATTCTCATGGGGAGGGGCCGTTGAGGTCGCCGCTTCGCTTTCAGCCAGCAGCTGACGGAGCTGCAGCGTCGAGTCCTCGCTCTCTGCATCCGAGTCCTCGTCAGAGCCCGATCCGCTGCTTGCGTCGCTGCTGCCGTCGCCGTCGCTCTCGTCCTTTGAGCCATCTGAGCAGTTATCAATGTCGGGCAGGAAATCGCTATCTGAGGAGCTTTCGCCTAGGTCAAAATCGAGCAAAGCCTGTGTGGTGACTTTCGGCTGGCGCACTCTTTTAAAGGGCGCCATTAGAAAGTAGTATAACTTTTCCAAATTTTCTTTCCAACTTTTTTTTCAATTACAATGTGGCCAGATTTGCTAAAGACAAATGTGACAAGCGGCCAAAATTGTTCTGCTTATCGTTATCGATATTATCGATGAACAACTAAATATTTTTCGAAATTATTTATTTGTAAATTAATTCAAATTTGGTTTTTTTTAACTAAAACACATATTTTATTATAAATGTTGTTTATAAGTGCAAAGAGTAAAAACCAATCAGAATTGAGTGCTAAAAGATATTCATGTATTTTCAGATTTAAAATTAGCTTAAACATGGACCTAGAACACCTCCAACTGCTCGATAGGCAGCCACTTTGAGCTCTCCAGCGCATCATAAAGGCGACGATCCGCATCAGCAGTTTCGCGATTCAGCTTATCGATGTCCAGCACAAATTTGTGCTCCACCAGCCCGTACTCCCCCTCCGCCCCATTCGAAGCGGAGACATTGGTTTGCTGCTGTTGCTCATACTGGGCACTGCGCTGGGCACTCCAGGCCTCTGCATGTTGAGCAAGTGTTTGCGGATTCGAGTGCGACTGTGACATGGCTTGCTGGTAGTAGGCGGCGGCATCTGTAATCGAGGGGCCGCCTTGCTCATAGTAGCCCTGCCAGGCGTGGTATCCCTGCCAGTAGGTGCTGGTGGGGTCGTAGTATTGCGAGAAGTCTGCCCCGCCGGTTGTGCTTCCAGAGCTTCCAGATCCACCGTATCCATAGTTACTGCTCGTGTCCCCAAGGGCGGCACTCAATTCAGACTTGGGCTTAGGAACAGCATTACAGATCTTGATAGGCTTGCTGCCCAGGCCTATATATCCATTCATGTCGTACAGTGCTGATTTCTGCTCGTCCTCGATGCCGAAGCGCACGAATCCATAGCCCTTGGAGAAGCCCAGGCTGTCCAGGATGACCTTGGCAGTCTTGATCGAGGTGAACTTGCTGGAAAAGACCTTGTACAACTGGTAGTCGTCTACGTCGGAGCTGAGGTCTCCCACCCAAACACTGAATTCGCGCTCGTTGCCCGGCAACTTGTACGAGTTGCTGGCCGAATTGAGCCGAAACCGCACTATGGGATTAGTGCCCGGAATGGGTTTGCCATTCAGTTTGTGCATCGCGTCTAGGGCATGGTCGTCTGATATAAAGTTGACGAAACAGTAGCCAGCCGGTTCGCCGGTGTATTTATTACGCATCAAGCGCACCGTGGTGGGATCCTCCCCCATCTTCCGAAAAGCGGCGATTATGAAGTTTTCCGTCATGTACGACTCCAGCTGAAATGGCAATGTGGAATGTTTGACTACCTTCTTTTTGAATAATACTGTTTGCTACTTACGCTGCCCATCCACAGCTGACAATGAACGGATGCCATATTGTCTTTAATTAAAGTAGTTTAGGTCGTTCTTGAAAACTCGAGCAATTGTTTATTAAATGGAGTTAGTGATGGCAATGCTGTCAAATAGCTGTCCTAGCTAATCGATACTTATCGATTATTTTCAAAAGGTAGCGAAACTGGTAACAAATATTCCGTAAATATTTCGTAAAAAGTTTGAAAGCCTAATTTAATTGGCCAATGGGTTAAATATTTATAAGTCTCTTCACTAAATATTTTTAATAGTATCGTTACGAATTACTTAATATTTGACAACCCTATGTAGTAACGACATTTACCTGCATTACATTTTCTATCATTTTGAAATCAGAAACTAAAATAAACTTAAAATACTTTTCTAAAAGTTAATTTTTTAAAATTGAACTGCAAAATGCGTTTATCTTTGGTCCGTCTAGTCAATTTCACACCAAAATTGAAGGAAGTCCGCATCATTCTAGACCCCAAAAATGACGCTTCCAAGGGCGCAAGGTGAGTTCTTCATTTCCGCTTACTTTAATTACATAATTTACCCTCCCAGGGAATATGTTAAAAAGTTTTACCCAAATCTGAAGAAACAAAACCCAGATCTGCCGATCCTTGTTCGAGAGTGCTCTGGCGTCCAGCCCCGACTATGTGCCCGCTATGGTAAGCCATATAATATGCTTTTAAATATAAAATATGAACATACATGTATATTCTAATTCTTCTCATCTTAGACAACGGCAAAGAGGTGTCCTTACCTCTAACAAACAAGGATGCTCCCGACATTCACAAAAACGTTGAAGCGGTCGGCAAGTAGGACTAACCAGAAAACTATAAACGCTTTGGGTTGAATTAAATGCTAAGTATGTGTGTTTATTTGTGAAGAATAAATTTCAATCCTTGAACGGAGGCAGTCCGAATTGTTCGGGCTTGAAGTCTGCGAGAGAGCGAAGCACCTGGGTTGCGTGGGAGCACTTTTCCGGGGACAGTCGAGGATCCGGCACCATTACTACTTGCATGCCGGCACTATTGCCTGCTTTCACACCATTAGGCGAATCTTCAAACACCAAGCAGTCGGCGGCAGCTGGCGGGTTTACAAATCTACCCGCAGCCACCAGGAAGATATCGGGCGCCGGCTTACCGTTCGCAACTTCGCTGTCAGTGCCGCACACCTTGTGGTTAAACAGACCAAACAGCTCCCGGTGATCCGTGCTCTTTAACTCCATCATTTCGTCGCTGGAGCTGGTGGCCAGAGCGAAAGGCACCTGATTGTCATGGAGGTGACGCAGAAGGCGCTCAGCACCTAAAAATAGGTTAATGTAAATACAAATTAATATGGATCCTCATTTAAAAGAGCAGAGAGTTGTAAGAAGACTTGTTTAGAGAAGGGAAGCATTGTAGACTGGGTCGTCCTGCTAACCTTTTAGAATTACATTGATGGCCTTCATCTCCGCCAAGAGCGTGGCAGCAGAGCAGAACGGTGTGGGTTACCTGGCATTAATTGAGAGTGCCGCATCAGTTTCTCAGTATTGGAGCGCTGCTGCTGGGCCAATTCTTCCCACGGTATATTCAGGTTGTAGTGCTTGACCATGAATTCTGCTGCCTCCCTGGTTTGTAGGCCCATCATTTGCTCCTTCACTTCAAACGTGAAAGTCTTGCCGTACGGACTTAATGTCATTTTCGACGCTTCCGTGTAAAGGCGCTCCGTATCTGTTTCAGATATTAGTTATTAAATAACGAGGTCCAAACGCACTCAAACTCACCTAGCAGCAGGCCATCCATATCAAATAGGCAGTGCGTTACCTTTCCCAGCACTTTGGCGGACATTACGGTGTTTTCCAGTAAATCAGGGTACATTTATTTCCTGTTTTGGATAAGGCGATAATAGATCTCTGACAACCTTGACCTACCCGCGATCTCAATCTTATTGCGTGAGAGAATGTGTTTCATAGTATAATTATACAAGGTAGTCTCGTTGCGAAAATCTGGTACCTCTAGAATCAAGAATAATTTAATAGTACTTTATGAATCTTGCTGTACAATAGCAAATGAGGGCTCAACGTAATATGTGCGAGCGTAACAAGTGCTTAAATGCACAGCTTCGTTTTGTTCCGTCATTTTCAAATTCACCCAAAATTCTGTTAATTTCACGAAGCAATCACAGATAAAGAAGAGTTTTCTTCGATAACATTTTGAAAGGGTAGCGAAATGTAGTTGGTTCGGGCTTGCAAATTAAATTAGCTTCTCTATAATAATATTTCCCATAGTTTTATAACAGTTTTAGCTGACGAAAAAAAAAATTTAATTATTTTAATACTTTTCAGTATTTTTATTTAGATGAGGGAAATGTCTAAAATTGGCGCACCGAGTACGGTCGCACCTTTGAAAAGCCAACTCAGCTGAAAGTGAAGACATTTTTATACACAAAAAACGAATAGCTTCAGCAAAAATAAGTTTATTTTCCCCGTCTAATTGAGCCCCAAAGACAATGCAAAATGCGGCTGGCCAACGAGAAAGCGAAAATGCACCCTCAGCTGAGAGACTTGGCCATGTTCATCGGCCTGGCCTGGATCTGTTGCTGTCTTCCAACCGCGACGTGGGCGCAGGGGAACCTCTCGGATAAGCGATTGTGCGCTGACCCAAAATGTGAACGTAAGTTGTAATCTTTGCTCGAGACAAGACAGCCAATATTGTGAAACACGCTTTGCCTGGAATTGCGTAAGTAATATTTTGTGTTTGTTGCAGAAATTATCTCCACGGGAATTGCCAAAATCAGCTATGCGACTGGTGGTGAAGGCCTTATATCCTTTAAAATCAACACCCCAATCCGCGTCCTGTCCAAGAGCGCCGGCTCCAACAAGCAGCTCTGGGGCGTGGACATCAACGGCCGGCGTGGCTATGCCAACAAGGAATTCATTATGGAGAAGAAAATCCTTGTGCCGGAAGCCCAACTAAAGTTTGAGGTTCCAGTAGTCGGCCCCGGCAGTCCTCCTAGTCCGCCTGCAGTGGCGGAGCCTCCGCAGACCGTGCTCAACGCCTCTGAGTCATCTGATGACTTGGCAACGACCACGACAGCCCCGCTGGACGTTCAAGTGGAGGCCATTGTTGTGGAGCACGACAGATCGCAGGATCAGCAGGCACCTGATCCCACGACGGCTTCTCAGGCCCAGCTGTTGCACCTGGTGGATGGCACTGAGCTGCCTCTGGAAGTCATTCCAGCTGTGACTCAAAGCACATTCGTTACGCCTCCACAGGCCTCCAACCTCAGTGAAGCAGCGAAAACAGAACCGGCCTTAACTGCGGCTGTTGTGGGCTCACAGAAGCCCGAGGAGGCCTCTGCGGACTCACAGAAGCCCGAGGAGGCAACTGTGATCTCACAGAAGCCCGAGGATGCAACTGTGAACTTACAGAAGCCCGAGGATGCAACTGTGGACTCACAGAAGCCGAAGGAGGCAACTGTGGACTCACAGAAACCTAAGGAGGCAACTGTGAACTCACAGAAGCCCGAAGTTGCAACTGAGGACTCACAAAAGCCGCAGGATGCAGCTGTTGACGCGAAGACGCCCCAGAAAGAGCCAACGGAAACGAAGGATCCTAACATTCCTGCTTCTGCACAACAGGATTCATCTAAACTCTCAGACGCCATCAACTCAGAATTTGACGACTCTGATGATTTCGATTATGGGGACGACGAAATAGACGACGACGACGACGAACTGATCCCAGATAGCGAAGTTAAGAAATCGACCCACAACGATACCAAAACAATTAATGTAAACGAGACGATTGACATTGCGCCAAATAACACGACTCTAAATTTGGAAGAACCAAAAAAAGAAGCCAACGAAGAGCAGACAGAGGAGAAAGCGGCAGAAAAACTTACTGCTCCCACGGAGCTTCCAAGGGAACTGATAACAGAAAGTGCGTCTGTAATTAAGGAAGCTGTTAAGGAGTTGTTACCGGAAACAACCTTTGAACCACAACCTTTGGAAGCTTTCAATGTAGAGGAAATCTCCGAAAAGGTGGAGGTTTCTGAGAGGCAACCAGCTGTAAATGAAACTGTTGCTGATGGAGTCGTCAAAGTAGACATAGCTTCGACTGCAACTGAGGTGAAAACTGAGACTGAAAAGGATTCAATTGCAAATGTGGCTGAGCCCGTTGTGGTTCCATCTGAGACCAGCTCGTCGACTGAAGAGGACTTGGTTAAATCTGAGCCCGTTGACCTGCCACCACTCTTTGAAAAGAAAACTATTGAGAAGCCCGATTATTACCAGCATTTGCAAGAACAACTGCAGCAGCAACAGCAACCAAAGCAGACGTTAGAGGAGAAAGTAGAGCAACACACAGAAAAGCAGAGACTAAACGAGGAAGCGGATCAGGAGCAGGAGCAGGAA
>JAEIHY010019939.1:0-10917 GCA_018904565.1 Drosophila tsacasi
CCCCCATCGTGCCAAGCATTTCTGTGCTGGCATCCTCTTCGGGCGGGGAAAAGGTGGGGGAAGGCACCGGGAGCGGAACACCGGAGGGCAGAATATCGGTGGCGAGCGGTGTTGTGGCCGCCTGAACCGGGAGGGAGGCAAACAGGCCGGAGACCAGACTGCACAGCATTGCAAGACGCCGGGCGGGCCGGGTCCGGCTGGTGAGCGGAAAGGCGTCAGGCGTTTTCAGCATGGGACGGGCGGGCAGGCCACGGCTCCGTAGGCAGCACAAGGGAACGGCGCGTACGGGGCACAGGGGCAGGAGGATCGGGTTTGTGGCACGCCTGCTCCTTTATAGTGACGGCAGTGGGGGGAATGTTGACGATGCCTTCGTCGATTTAAAGTGACGGTATCATGACACAGCCTCAACCTGCCGTCGTTTACAGGGCAAAGGTGGCTGATGTGCGCGGCATGCGGGGCGTTTGCCGTATCAAGGGCGCGTCAGGGTGTCTGGCACTTTGCTAGCCTCATTCAGACTGCGGTTGCCAGACCCCGGAAGAGGTGGGTCCGGGTGGGGTGCCTTCCTCCGGAATGGTCCGTCCGGAAGGATGATGGGCCGGGACCGATACGGGTGGAGGGCAGGCAGGGGCTCTGGCTGTGGAGCAACCGGGAACCGCCTGCCTGAGCGTGGCCTCAGACCGTGGGCACGCCCTTGCTGGTGGAATATTCGAAGTGCAGCGCCTGATCGGGGTTGACGATCGGGTAGATCGAATGGGCGGCCATTGCCCCTTCACTAAACCCTTGCAGGATCAGTTTGAGTTTGCCGGGGTAGGTCGCCACATCACCAATTGCGAACACGCCGGGCATGCTGGTCTCACAGGAGGAGGGCGTGACGGGAACGGTGGAGCGGATGGTGTCCATGCCCCAGCGGGCGATGGGGCCGAGGTCCGTCGCCAGCCCGAAGAAGGGCAGGAGGGTGTCCGCTTCAAGGTGCCGGGTCGCACCGTCCAGATCCGCTACTTCCACGCTTTCCAGAGCACCATTTGCGCCATGCAGGGCGTGGAGCTGGTAAGGCACGACTTTCTCAATCTGCCCGGCGGCTACCGCATCATCCAGCAGACGCAGGCTTTCCGGCGCGCCGCGGAAGCGGTCGCGCCGATGCACCAGATACAGCTTTTCCGCCTTGTCTTTAAGGGCCAGCGCCCAGTCCAGCGCGGAATCCCCGCCACCGGCAATCACAATACGTTTGTTTTCAAAATCGGCTTTGCGGCGCACGTAATACTGCACGGCTCCGCTTTCCTCAAACGCCTCAAGCCCCTCCAGCGGGGGACGGTTAGGGCCGAATGCACCGGCGCCTGCTGCAATAATTACGGCTTTGGCGGTAACGGTTGTACCTTTATCCGTGCCCAGCGTAAACGCGCCCCGGTGACCGCTCAGGCTTTCAATCCGGTGTTTGAGCAGGCGCGGGATATCAAACGGGGCAATCTGCTGTTCCAGATTGGCAATCAGTTGCGCGCCTTCCACCGCGGGGCAGGCGGGAATGTCATAAATCGGCTTTTCAGGATACAGCGCCACACACTGGCCGCCTACTTCCGGCAGCACATCAATCAGCACGCACCGCAGGCGCAGCATGGCGCACTGGAAGGCGGCAAACAGCCCTGTGGGGCCCGCGCCGATAATGGCGACATCAGTCTCAATCGGCATATCCGTCATGGCGCGGTGGGTCTCCCTTTCTGGCCGTATGATCTGCCGTTGTTTTTGCGACAGGTTGCAAAGGGGTGCAATAGGGCAAGCCTCCGCAGGCATTGGATGTTTCGATTTCTGATTGGTGCAATGCCTGAAAAGACAAGACGTGTCTGTCTTCAGTCAGCGTTCAGCCGTTCCAGATGATGCGTGTCATGGATTACGATAAGATTCGTCTTAATGTCAGAGTTTTTCTGAAAGGAGGCTGTCAGTATCGTGTTGCAGCGCCAGTATAAAAGTAATTGCATCCTTATGTGTACGGATAATTGTGAGTTTATCTGGCCAACCACTGACTTTTTCAAACAGCATAGGCCGTTCATGTCCGTAGTAGTCGGCAGACCAGCAAAATTCTTCCCTAAGGGCCTGTAGTGTTCCACGGCTGTTGTTACGGGGAAAACACTGACGGCTAAGAAATCGCCGGAAAATCTGCACATTATTTTTCCAGCGAGGAATATCCAGAATAACGATGTGAGTCGCGTGTTCCATCGCCTTGTCAGCCCATTTGAACTGCACGCCTTCAACAATCCATGCGTCGCGTTGCACAACGCTATCCAGCATAGCTAAGCGCGCGGCAGGGTCACGGCGTACATCACCCTCCGGCTGCCGGACCCAGTGCATTTCATCCAGCGGGAATACGGGGAGAGAGGCTTTATGAGCAAGCTCTGAAGCGAGCGTTGATTTGCCGCAGCTAGTTGGGCCAGTTACGAAAAGGCGCACGGAGAATACCAGAAGAGAGAGCCGACGGAACACTTATAGCATACGTCTGCATGACTAGCGAATTACGTAAGCCACAGTTCGGTATTTTCCGGCAAATAATCAATTTTGAACAGTAGTGTGATGGGGATTGTGCCTCAGGCATCTGCCTTCCGCACAATCCTTATCTTCGCTAGGTCATTTTTTATTACACGCAGACGGAAAGAGGATTCCAGTAGCGTTGCTGAGAGGTTTTCAGGCCGCCAGAGCCTTTTTCAGCCCTGCATCCAGCACGTCGAGGAAGTCCTGCGTGTTGAGCCATTTGGCGTCTTTGCCGACCAGAAGTGCCAGGTCTTTGGTCATCTGGCCGCCTTCCACGGTTTCAATACACACGCGTTCCAGCGTTTCAGCAAAGTGGACCACGTCCGGCGTGTTATCAAAGCGGCCCCGGTAGGCCAGCCCGCGTGTCCATGCAAAAATGGAGGCAATGGGGTTGGTGCTGGTGGGGCGGCCTTTCTGGTGCTCACGGTAGTGGCGGGTCACGGTGCCGTGGGCGGCTTCTGCTTCCACAACCTCGCCTGTCGGGTTGAGCAGAACGGACGTCATCAGGCCGAGGCTGCCAAAGCCCTGGGCCACAATGTCACTCTGCACGTCACCGTCATAGTTCTTACAGGCCCACACATAGCCACCCGGCCATTTGAGGGCACAGGCCACCATGTCATCAATCAGGCGGTGTTCGTAGGTCAGACCGGCCTTTTCAAAATCCGCTTTGAATTCCTTGTCATAAATCTCCTGAAACACGTCTTTGAACAGGCCGTCATAAGCTTTCAGAATGGTGTTTTTTGTGGAGAGATAGACCGGCATGTTGCGATCCCGCCCGTAGGAGAGGGAGGCGCGGGCAAAGCCTTCAATAGACGCACGGGTATTGTGCATGCCAAGGGCTACGCCGGGTCCTTTGAAGTCATGCACATCCAGCGTCACGGGTTCACCGCCGCCTTCAGGCGTGTAGGTCAGTTTGACGGTGCCGGGGCCGGGAATGCGGGTTTCCACAGCGCGGTAAATATCACCATAGGCGTGGCGGCCGATTACAATCGGTTTGGTCCAGTGCGGTACAAGGCGCGGCACGTTGGAGCAGATAATCGGCTCACGGAAGATGGTGCCATCCAGAATATTGCGGATGGTGCCATTGGGGGAGCGATACATGCGCTTCAGCCCGAATTCCGTCACGCGGGCTTCATCCGGCGTGATGGTGGCGCATTTGACGGCCACACCGTAGCGTTTGGTGGCTTCAGCAGCGTCTACCGTCACCTGATCATCCGTGGCGTCCCGGTGCTCAATGCCCAGATCATAATATTTCAGGTCAATATCGAGATAGGGCAGAATCAGCCGTTCGCGGATAAAATGCCAGATGATGCGTGTCATCTCATCACCATCCATCTCGACGATGGGATTTTTAACTTTGATTTTTGCCATGGTGAAATACTCCCTCATCCCCGCACGGGACCGTAAAAATGCACACGAAGCGTATAAGCATCATGCGGCAGGCGGAGGGACGGAATAAGGGGTAAGGGCCGGTCTGTCGCTTCACATTCCGGGTAGGAAAAGACGGGCAACACGGGTGTTTTTCCCGGTTTTATGCCGCCGGAGGCCGGATTTGCGCGGGGTATGTGCAGGGGGCGGAAGTGGTGTAGGAGGGGGCATCACAATATGGTCAGGACTTCATGACAGCATCAGCGTCTTCTCTGCCATCCCGAACCCAGTCTTTTTCCGTCGTGCTGGCGATAGAGCTGTGGGAACGGTTCGGCTTTTACGGCATGCAGGGCATCCTGCTGCTTTACATGATCCAGCGGCTCGGCTTTTCCGATGCACAGGCCAATCTGCTCTGGGGCACCTTCTCCGCCGTCTGTTATGCGGCCCCCGCTGTTGGCGGCTGGGTTGGAGATAAAGTTCTGGGTGCCCGCCGCACCATGGTGCTGGGCGCTGTGGTGCTGACGGTGGGGTACGCCCTGCTGGGGGTGGATCTGGGTGGCCAGATGGCGCTGTTTGCCGCCCTCGCGGTCATTGCTGTGGGCAACGGGCTGTTTAAATCCAACGCGGCCAATCTGGTCCGCCGGATTTATGAAGGGGACGATACCCGCATCGATGTCGCCTTCACCATTTACTACATGAGCATCAATGTCGGCTCCACGCTGTCTCTCCTGCTGACGCCGTGGTTGCAGGAAAAATACGGGTGGTCTCCGCCATTTCTGGTCTGTGCGGCAGGGCTGGCGTTTGGGGTGGCGTGTTACACGCTGTTCCATAAATGGCTGGCGCGCGTTGGCTCCCGCCCGGATTTTGAACCCGTCGTGTTTTCCCGCCTGATGGCGGTGCTGGGCGGTATGGTGCTGGTTCTGGCCGTTATGGTCGGGCTGCTGCGCTATCCGGCCGCGGGCCGGGCTTGTGTGTGGGTGGCTGCACTGGCGGTCGGCTGTGTGTGGGTGGTGCTTTACCGCCGGGCTTCCGCCGCCGTGCGCCCCGGCCTGCGGCTGGCCTATCTGCTGATTGTGCAGACCATGCTGTATTTTGTGTTCTATCAGCAGATGGTCACATCCCTCACACTGTTCGCGCTGCGGGATGTGGACTCAGCCTTCACGCTGGGCGGCATCACGCTGTTCCATATGTCCGCCGGGCAGTTTCAGGCGCTTAATCCGGTCTGGATCATGCTGGCCAGTCCGCTCCTGTCATGGGTGTATAAGAGCATGGCGGATAAGGGCTGGAATTTCCCCATTGCCGAGAAGTTTATTGTCGGGTTCTCGCTGGTCTCTCTCTCCTTCCTGATCTGGTGGTGGAGTGCCGCGACCGGGGGCAACCACCTTGTCTCCCCCTGGGTGATGTTCTGGGCCTATGGGGCGCTGTCTATCGGGGAGTTGCTGATCAGTGCGCTGGGTCTGGCTGTGGTCGCCCGTTATGCGCCCGCCAATGTGGGCGGCTTCATGATGGGTAGCTACAACGTGTCCAACGGTGTGGCGATGTATCTGGGCAGCGCGCTGGCCAATCTGGCCGCAGTTGGGCCTGCCGTGGCCTCGGCGGACCCGGCCCAGACCCTGCCGGTCTATGCCGGACTGTTCCGTATGCTCTTCCTGCTGGGTGCGGGCTGCACGCTGCTATTTGTGCTCTGCCTGCCCTTTACCCGCCGGTGGGATGCTCAGCACAGGGCGGCACAGGGGCGATAGCCGTAAGAGGCAGCCCGTCAGTTTGCATCAGTGCTGCGTGTGCGTGGGGCGGGGGGAAATCCTCCGCCCCATTTGCGTCCGGGCGGGCAAACAGGCTGCTGTTTGTCCAGAGTTCGCGCCTGCGCTTCGTCTGAAGGGCATCCGAAGGGCAGGGCGTCAGCGTTTTCACGAAAGTCTCTCCATCTCACCCGGCCCGCACAACAGCAGCCCGGCATTCAAGTTGCTGCCCAAACGCGGGGAGATGGGAAAGGTTCAGGTCGGTCTGATGGCGCCGTTTGGAGCGGTGAATGGCAGGCGGAGGTTACTGAGCCTGATCCGACAGCAGCGGGACGCCGCTTTTCTGCACCATGTCCTGCATATAGTTCAGTGCGTTGGGACCAAAGGTCAGGCCCTTCACAATGCTGAGAGATCGCAGCACCGGATAGAGATGGAAGTCAGTCTCTGTCAGAGGATGTGGGCTGGCTAGTAGCGGCTCAAGCGCATCCAGTTGGGCCTGCACAGGCGGCAGGAGTGTGTCTGTCTGCGCCATCAGCGCGTCCAGAGAGCCAAAATGTTGCTCTTCCCGTGCAATAAAAGCCTGCCGCGCTGCATCCGTTGCAATTTCAGCAAATTTTCCGCGGGTAAAGCGCGGTACAATCAATTTCAGGCTGAGGGGCCATGTCTGCCTGCTCCATGCCAGAAGGGCTTCATGTGCGGGGTTTGTCAGCAGGCGGGGCGGGTAAGTGTCATCCAGATCATGCACGATATCCAGACTTTCCGGCAGGCAGGTGCCATCATCCTTTTGCAGGATAGGCAGGCCCTTCTTGCCGGTCAGGCGCAGCGCGGTCTCACTGTCGCCTTCCATGACAACGCAGAGCTCAAGTGGAATATTCTTGAGCCCGGCCATCATGCGGGCGCGGGAGCAGAACGGGCAATGTTCGTAGATATAGAGTTTCAATGTCTGGCTCCCTTAATCTCATAGGCAAACTCTGGCGGAGTGCGGCTGGCCCGCTATCCTGATGGCGGGCGCACAGCCAGAACACATCAGGGCGTTGATCGTTGCAGCAGGGGAGGCCGGAGCTGTTATATGCGTCCGGTTTCTAATGAAAACAGGCCCGCCACAGAGTGTGACGGGCCTGGCAGAAGGTAGTTTTGACTGTAGGGTTCTAACCTGCGTGAAGTCTGAAAAAGTCTCTCAGAATTCAGCAGACAGCGTGAAGTGATAGACACGCGGGAGGCCTGCATACAGGCTGGAGGCCGCGCCGGAGGTGCCGCTGGGGGCCCCTGTGTAGACAGACGCCCAGTAGCGTTCATTCGTGGCGTTGCTCACCCCGAAGCGCAGGACCATCGGCAGTCTTTCCGTCGCGCGGAAGCTGTAGCGCGTGCCAAGGTCCAGCGTGGTGTAGGAGCCTGTGTGCAGGGTGTTGGTCACGTTGGCAGCGCGGTTGCCCATGTAATGCACGTTGGCGTTAAATGCCCAGCCGGACGCGAAACGCCCAAGGGAGGCAGGCAGGCGGTAATCCAGCAGCAGGTTGGCCTGAATAGGGGCCGCCCCCACAATTTCCTTGCGGTCCAGCGCGCGGGAGGCCGCGTTGACCAGTTCCGCATCGAGCCATGTCATGCCTGCCAGAACGGACAGGTTGGGCAGGACTTCACCCGAAATCTGGGCTTCCACACCATAGTTCCGCTGCGTGCCGCCGTACTGGTAGGTCTGGCAGTTGGTCATTGCGGCACACCCGGCGTTCGGGTTGGAGGCCGCGACATACATGGCGTAGGGCGATGTCATGCGGAAGCCCGCCACGTTAAACTGCATGGTATTGTAACGCAGTTTGTAGCCGACCTCATATTCTTCCGAATGCGCTGCGGGCAGGGCGATGTTGGTGTTGGTGTAGCTTGTGCTGTTGGGCGTAACAGGCCCGGCTTCCACGGAGCGACCATAGGTGAAGTAGAAGGTCTGGTTGTCCGTTGGCTTATACATGATGCTGGCGGTCGGGCTGAACGCGGCAGAGGTCTCAAACGTGTCCCGCATGGCGGTTTTGGCGTTCAGCGCGCCGCGCTGATGGATCCAGCCCCATGAGAGCGTGCCCATGATGGACCAGTGTTTGTTCAGTTGCAGAGTATCCCCCACAATAAAGGACTGGCTCATGATGCTGCTGGATTTATAGCGGCCATGGTAATAAGGCTGCGTGCCACCGTTCTGGCTTGCGCCATACATATTGTGGATACCCAGATTCTGCGCCGCGGTTGAGGCCGCAACCGGGTTGTAGTTGCCCATCATGTAGCCGTTGGTGCCAATCACCAGATCATGCCGGATGGGGCCGGTGTAAACACGCCCGTTGAGGTAGGCCATGTTACTGCCAACGCGGAAATCATTCGCGGTGGTGGTGGCAGTCGCTTTGGAACTGTACCAGCCGTCGCTCCCGCGCAGGCCGCCACAGGTCTTGCCGCCGTCACACAGCGTATCAGCGACACCAAATGCCTGACGGGCTGCGTCCTGATACAGGCCACCGAGCGTGAAGCTCCAGTTCTCGTTGAACTGATGCTTGATCTTGCCCAGAAAGGTGTTGGTTTCCATGTGGTAACCGCTCCACTCCGGAGCCAGACGCTTGCTCAGGTCCGGGGCTTCGGGGAGTTTGTCACCGCCCACGCCGGTGGCCAGAATACCAAAACCGGGCGCACCGCCGCGCTGGTCATAGGTGTAGTGGCTGGCGTCAATTTCGATAACTGTTTTGTCGTCCAGATGGAAATCGAAATCCCCGCTGACCATTTCACGGCGCATGGAACTGCCCTGCGTATAGGCCGTGCCATCCGCATGCAGCATGTTCAGGCGGTAGCCAAACCAGCCATTGCGGCCCAGACGCCCGGAAATATCGCCGTTTACCGTCGGGGTGCCGATGGAATCCACACCGACGGAAAGCCGTTCCGTGCGGCGGTCGGTCGGGCGTTTAAGCGTGTATTCAAACACGCCCGCCGGGTTTTCCGGCCCGTACATGGCACCGGCCAGACCGTTGAGAACCTGAAGGTTATCCACCCATTCCGCCGGATATGGCGTGGTGGAAACAACATTCAGGCCGTCCAGACGGGAGTTGGCCACAACATCGGATTCAAAGCCGCGGGACTGCGGGCGGGAAGTGTTGGGGTCCCCGCGCACTTCAAGCTGCACGGAGGGCAGATACTGCGCCATATCATTGATGCTGCGGATCTGCTGGTTGACCACCACGTCATGCGTCACACCCATGACGGAATAGGGCGTGTCCAGCGTATCGCGGTTGCCCAGCGGGCCGAGATACACAACCTTGTTCATGTATTTGGCGGCCGTGCCGTCTGCTGCGTGGTGCCCGTGGACGTTAATGGTCTCCCCGTTGGAGCCATCCAGAATCCCGGCAATGGGGGTGGAGGTGCGTCTTGCGGCCCCCACAGCGGCTGGGGCTTTCAATGCGGCTTTTCTGGCAGGTGTGGCTTTGACAACGGCGCGTTTGTCAGCCGTGCCGTACGGGGCCGAAGCCGGGGTTGCGGCCAGAGCGGAACTTGTCAGCAGGAGTGCGCCGAATGTTCCTGAAGCGAAAAGGCGGGGAAAACGATCGTGCATGGCTCAGGCAGGTCCGGGAATTGGTAAAGAACAGAAGGTGAGCCGCTTCTGCCGGTCCTGCCGGGTGTTGTCCATATACGGTGGTGCATAAACCTGTATATGCAGGAATATAATCACTGGACTGATGCCAGAATAATACAGTCAGGCCGCGTTCACTCGGAAATCCGGCAGGACTGTTCGGTTTTCTGCATCGGCGTAATGCAGAAAACCTATCGGAGAAGGCGGGAAGGAACCCGGCCCCTGTCATGCCAGCAGGCTCCAGTATTCTTGTGGTCTGTGTGGGTGATGGCCGCCAGAGGGAGGCGGGCGTCTCCGGGGTGTGCCTTTATTGTGCCCGCTTCAGCCTGTCTTTAGCATGGGCTTCCTCAGGCAACCGGAGAGAGATGTTACGTGAACTGGCTGTATTTATTTATGAGCGGATTTCTGGAAATTGGCTTCACCACCTGTATGCGTTTTGCAAAAGGGTGGCAGGATATTGGCTGGTTTATCGGGCTGCTGTTTTGTCTGGTGACAAGTATCGGGCTGGTGCAGCTTGCAACCCGCACCATTCCGCTGGGTACGGCCTATGCCATCTGGACAGCATTAGGCACCGCCGGAACCGTCGTGTTCGGCATGGTGGCGTTTCATGAACCCGTTTCTGTCATGCGGCTGGTGTTTATTGCCGGGATTATGGTGTGCGTGATCGGGCTGAAAGTCTGTGGCGGCTAAAAATGCCGGGCGGCTGAACAGAGCCGGTAACAGGGGCCGCCTGCAAGTCTCTGGTCAGGCGGTGTCCGTGCAGAGTGGCAAAATCCAGACAACGGGCAACGCGCTCTGAGAAGTACGCAAGGCGCAACTCTGACAGCAGATACTTTGCAGGAACCACTTATTTAAAAAGGGAAATGCTGGGGCGAATGACGGGGCTCGAACCCGCGACAACCGGTACCACAAACCGGCGCTCTACCAGCTGAGCTACATCCGCCACACAGCAAGCGCTCATGTAGAGAAACGCGTATGCCCCGTCAAGACCGAGATGCGGTGAAGACGGAGAAAAATTCTCCCCGGCTTCAGGTCCGGGTGCTGGCCCAGCGTTCAATACGGGCAACGGCGTCCTGCAACACCGTGTCCTGTTTGCAGAAGGCGAAGCGGACCAGATGGCGGGGCGGGGTGCCATTGGCAGGGTCATAAAAGGCTGAGGCGGGGATGGTCGTTACCCCGGCTTCTTCCGTGAGCAGGCGGGCAAAAGCGACATCATCAAGCCCGTTAGCCAGCGGAGTGATATCCGCCATTACAAAATAACTGCCATCGCACGGCAGCACGTCCAGCCCCACGCCGCGCAGCCCGGCGGAGAGAATGTCACGCTTGCGGGCCATGTCCCCGGCCAGATCCCGGAAATACTGCGCATCTTTCTTCAGGCCGAACGCCACGGCACGTTGCAGGTTGGGGGCGGTCGCAAACACCAGATTCTGGTGCGCCTTGGCGACGACCGATGCCAGCGGAGCCGGGGCCGTGACGTAGCCAACTTTCCAGCCGGTGAGCGAGAAGCTCTTGCCCGCACTGCCAATGCGCAGGCACCGCTCGCGCATGCCGGGGCGCGTCATGAGTGAGACGTGGGGCGTGCCGAAGGTCAGGTGCTCATACACCTCATCACACACGGCATAGGCGTCGTGCTCACTCAGCAGGCCTGCGATGAAGTCCAGCTCATCCGGGGTGAACACCTTACCGGTGGGGTTCATGGGGGTG
>JAEIHY010019942.1:0-22069 GCA_018904565.1 Drosophila tsacasi
CATCCGCTGCAAATTCATGGACTGTGTGGAAGTCTGCCCTGTTGACTGCTTCTACGCCGGTGAAAATTTCCTGGTGATCAACCCGGATGAATGCATTGACTGCGGCGTGTGCGAGCCTGAATGCCCCGCCGAGGCAATTTTCCCGGATAGCGATGATCGTGCAACAGCATGGGCTGAACTCAACGCGTCCTATTCTACCAAATGGCCGAACATTACCCGCAAGGGCACACCGCCTGCTGATGCGGAAGAATGGAAAGACAAACCCGGCAAGGCTGATCTGCTGTCACCAGAACCGCACAAAGCCTAATTTTTCTCCTTTCCTGAAAAACGGCGTGCTGCGCTGCCCACCCGGCAGCCCACGCCGTTTTTTTGTGCCTTTTTGACAGATGCTTTTGTAACGTTGCAGCAAGACGTTTTAGGCCATGGTCAGCAATGGGTTGGCCCAAGCGTAATAGGTGGGATTACTTCCCATACCAAAGCATTGAACTAACGCAGGGATACACTAATCCAGCGCTAGCAAGGGTGCCGGTCTCTCTTCAAACATGAGAAAATAGGGCTGCTACACTTGCGCCGCTCTGCCTCACCTTACGGTGCTAGACTTTAGACGACCGCCTCAGGAGGTGTTTTTCCGTCGTTTGCGTTGAAGCCTCAACAGCAAAACAGCCCCCAAAAGCACTTTGCTGCCTTAATTGAGCAGGTCTCCTCCACGAAGCTATCTTCAATCACCGCTCCGGACGTGACTACCAACGCAACAAAAAAGGGCTCCAGGATTTCTCCCGGAGCCCTTTTCCGTCTCATGATGGTCAGCCGGATACCGGCTGACCCGCCCGCTTATTAGCGAGACATCATGTGGATGGCCGTGTTGTTCATGACGAACAGGGTGCCAACAATAAAGATGGCAACAAATCCAACCGTGAACACAAAGCACATATTGTTCCAGCGCTGTTCAGACCCACCACCCATGTGGAGGAAGTAGTGCAGGTGCACCAGCACCTGAACCAGAGCCAGAACAGACACAGCAATAATCGTACCAGACGGGGACAGGCTGTGCATCGCAACGACTGCAAAGGCCAGAACCGTCAGGATAACGGCAAGAACAAACCCGATAATGTAAGACGATACGCTACCGTGGCTCTCACCAGAGGAGGTTGTGTGAAGGTCGCTCATCAGATCATGCTCGCCAGATAGACATAGGAGAAGACGCAGATCCAGACGATATCCAGAAAGTGCCAGAACAGGCTCAGGCAGGTGAGCTTATTCATCATACGTTCCGGAATAGCCGTCGTGCCCATCAGCTGAACCATCAGGGTCACAATCCAGATCAGACCGCACGAAACGTGCAGACCGTGCGTCGCCACCAGCGTGAAGAAGGCAGACAGGAACGCGCTGCGATCCGGCCCGGCACCTTCGTGAATCATGTGAGCGAATTCGTTAACTTCCAGCCCGACAAAGCCAAGGCCCAGCAGGAAGGTAACACCCAGCCACATGATGACTTTGCTGATTTCATTCTTATGGGCAGCAATCATGCCGAACCCATAAGTAATGGAAGAGATCAGCAGAAGGGCTGTTTCCAGCCCAAGTCCGCTCAGTTCAAACAGTTCATGACCGCTTGGGCCGCCATTGAACTGGTTACGAAGGACTGCAAACGTGGCGAAAAGAGAGCCAAAGATAATGCAGTCCGTCATCAGGTAGACCCAGAACCCGAACACCACCGGAGATTCGTGATGATGTTCGTCGTGGCCCGAGGTCGTGACAGTTGTATCGTGCGCCATTACTCAGCTGCCTGTGCCATGAGTTTACGGGTATGCTCGTTCTCGATCCGGGCAACTTCTTCAGCCGGGATATAGAAGTCGATATCCTTGTTGGCGCTACGGGCAATAACAGTCCCGATAACACCGATCAGGCCGATTGCTGCAAGCCACCAGATATACCAGATAGCGGCAAAACCGAGGATCAGGCTGAATGCACCCACCAGGAAACCTGCTGCCGTGTTTTTCGGCATGTGGATTGCTTCGTACTGACCACCAGCGCAACGGGTATCAACGCCATTTTCCTTGTCATGCATATAAGCATCAAGCTCATGCACGTGGGGAACGATAGCAAAGTTGTAAACCGGCGGCGGTGAAGAGGTTGACCATTCCAGCGTACGGCCGTTCCACGGATCACCCGTGAAGTCACGGTTTTCAGCCAGGTTACGGTCACGGATGGAAACGAACAGCTGCATAAGCTGGCAGACAATCCCGAACAGGATCAGCACTGCACCAACTTCAGCAATCAGCAGCCAGGGGTGCCAGGCCGGATTGTCGTAGTGGTTCAGACGACGGGTCATGCCCTGGAAGCCGACAACATACAGCGGAACGAAGGCAAAGTAGAAGCCAACGAACCAGAACCAGAAAGCGCGCTTGCCCCAGCTTTCGTTCAGCTTGAAGCCCATAACTTTCGGGAACCAGAAGTTCATGCCGCAGACGTAACCGAAATACACACCACCGATAATCACGTTATGGAAGTGAGCAATCAGGAACAGGGAGTTATGCAGAACGAAGTCAGCACCCGGAATAGCCATCATCACACCGGTCATACCACCGATGGTGAAGGTCACCATGAAGCCAACAGCCCAATACATGCAAGCATGGTACTGGATGCGGCCCTTATACATGGTGAACATCCAGTTAAACAGCTTCACACCGGTCGGGATCGAGATGACCATGGTTGCGATGCCGAAGAAGGCATTCACATCCGGGCCAGCGCCCATGGTGAAGAAGTGATGCACCCACACAAGGAAGGACAGAACCATGATGGCGCAGGTTGCGTAAACCATGGTGCCATAGCCGAACAGCGGCTTCTGGGAGAACGCCGGAACAACTTCGGAGAAAACACCGAAGGCCGGAATAACAAGAATATAAACTTCAGGATGACCCCAAGCCCAGATCAGGTTGAGGTACATCATCTGATTACCACCACCATCATTGGTGAAGAAGTGCATGCCGAAGTAACGGTCCAGACCAAGCAGAGCAACGGCAACCGTCAGCACAGGGAAGGAGACCATGATCAGGATGGAAGAACAGAACGCCGTCCAGGTGAAGACAGGCATTTTCATCCAGGTCATGCCAGGAGCGCGCATCTTCACGATTGTCACGAAGAAGTTCACACCTGTCAGCAGGGTGCCAACACCCGAAAGCTGAATGGCCCAGATATAGTAGTCCACACCAACGCCAGGGCTGAACTGAGCTTCAGACAGCGGCGGGTAAGCCAGCCAGCCGCACTGCGAGAATTCACCGATGAACAGAGAAACGTTCACCAGAATAAACGCGATAGCGGTCATCCAGAAGCTGAGGTTGTTCAGGAACGGGAAGGCAACGTCACGTGCACCGATTTGCAGGGGCACAACGAAGTTGAACAGTCCGGTCATGAATGCCATGGCCAGGAAGAAGATCATGATCGTTCCGTGAGCGGAGAAGATCTGATCGTAGTGATGCGGCGGCAGGTAGCCGGGGTTGCCAGCATAGGCCAGAGCCAGCTGGGTACGCATCATGATAGCGTCCGCAAAACCGCGGAACAGAGCAACCAGTGCCAGTATGATGTACATAACGGCAAGGCGTTTATGGTCAACAGAAGTGAACCACTCTTTCCAGAGATAGCCCCACTTACCGTAGTAGGTAATCAGCCCCAGAACCGCGAGACCGACAATGGCAACGCCCAAGAACGTGCCGACAAGAATCGGAACATCCAACGGGATGGCCGATAGCGATAGTCTCCCTAGCATAGATCCTATTCCTTCATGTTCATGTCGGACATCGCGGACTGCACCTGAACCATCTGGCCCGTGGTTTTGTCCATGATCATGCCGTTGTTGTATTTGGCTACGATCGTGTTGAACATTCCGGGTTCAACATGCGCGAAGTATTCGACAGGATTTGCTTCGCTCGGCGCAGCCAGTTTCGGATAGGTCTGGCTATCCAGCTGTTCAGAGGAAGACTTTACTTTATCAACCCATGCATTGAATTCGTCGCCGCTTACAGCCAGCGTGCGGAATTTCATATCTGAAAAGCCACGGCCACTGTAGTTGGCAGATTCACCCAGGTAATCGCCAGGTTCGCTGGCCAGCAGGTGAAGCTGGGTCTGCATACCAGCCATTGCATAAATCATGGAACCAAGACGCGGGATGAAGAAAGAGTTCATCACGGAGTCAGAGGTAATCACGAAATCAACTGGCGTGTTAACCGGAATAGCAAGCTGGTTAACGGTCGCAATACCCTGTTCCGGGTAAATAAACAGCCACTTCCAGTCCAGAGCCACAACTTCAACGTGAAGCGGTTTGGTGTTCGCTTCCGCTTCAAGCGGCTTGTATGGGTCAAGAGAGTGACAGGTCTGGTAGGTGATCACGGCAAGAAAAATAATGATCAGGGTAGGAACACCCCAGATGACCAGTTCGATCTTGTTGGAATGACACCATTTCGGAAGATATTCTGCACTGGTGTTGGACTGGCGATACTGCCAGGCAAAGACCAGAGACAGAATGATGGTTGGCACCACCACAATCAGCATTGCGACTGTAGAAGTGAGGATCAGTGACTTAACCCCCTCACCCACCGGGCCTTTCGGGTCCAGAACATCCAATTCACACCCGGCAAGCAGCAACGCTGACGATAGGCCGCCCAATCGCGCCACTCTCGCCAGTAACTTGTTTTTCATCGCACGCCTCTTGGTTCTGACATCAACTTAGCCTCACAAAGACTCTCCGCTCCTGCTGCCATAGAAGCCCGATAACAGCAAGAAACTGCGCTCCAGCCCCCTATGAGCCAAAACACCACAAAACCGGCATGCAGGCCGTCTCACCTTACTGGCTGAAACAACCTTCATGCCGGAGCAGCGTAAAACTCACGGGCACCGGAAACGCCCTAGACGCTACTTTATTCCTAAAGTGCAGATTCTCAATGTCTGAAAAGTTCCATCTGCTCTTCATCACACCGAGGCTATTCCTCAGGAATTGTTTTGTGCCTGTCTTATTTCGCTGATTTTGAAGAGCCACAAGGCTTCACAAATTATTTCTGTTTATTTCAGTTTTTCTCGTAAATTTCGATTTATTTATATTAATCAATATATTACGCGATATTTCAATTTATCACGCGGGTGTTACTCACCTCATCGTGCGTAGCATAAGTCTTATTTTTAACTTATTCTGGACCAAAATAGTCTTTTTCCCTGACCGCATAGCTGCCTCAGCAAAAAAGCCCGACCTTTTCAGGCCGGGCTTTCTCGTCAGAACCAAGACTCCTTCTTTTCAAGAAGTCTCGTTGAATTTGGCGCTTAGTCGTTAGAGCTGCGCACGCCCATGAACTGAAGCAGAAACTGGAACAGGTTGATGAAGTTCAGATACAGGCTAAGGGCGTCATATACGCTGCGCTTGGCGGCACCATCTGGGCCTTCATACGCGGCATATTGCGGATACGTCACGCGGATACGCTGGGCATCGAACGCACTGAACGCTGTGAAAATGAACACCCCAACAATGCTGTAGATGAAATAGACAGCAGGGCTTTTCAGAAAGATATTAACCAGACCAGCAATGACCAACCCGAAAAGGCCCATCATCAGGAACGAGCCAAATTTGGCCAAATTCGCTTTGGTTGTGTAGCCCCACAGCGATGTTGCACCGAACATGCACGCTGTCACCAGAAACACGCGGACAACAGACACACCAGTATAAACCAGAAAAATACTGGAAAGACTTGCCCCCATGGTCGCGCAGAATGCCCAGAACAGAGCCTGCGCCCCCTGACGGGACAAACGGTTCACCCCGAAAGACATAACCAGCACAAAAGCCAGCGGCGCAATCATGGCCGCGCCACCCAGCAATGTGGGATGCAGAGCCATACCGCCGGGCGTAGGCGTCAACTGGAAGAACAGACCACGCAGGCTGGTGGAGGCCACGGCATAAGCCACGATACCCGTCAGCAGCAGCCCAGAGGCCATCCAGTTATAAACTCGCAGCATGTAAGCCCGCAGGCCCGCATCCAGTGCGCCAGCCTGGGCATTCCAGCCAGAAGCAGCGGCTGGTGAACGAAAGTCCTGACCGAACGACATAACTTATCCTCTCCTTGTCCGGACAAGCCGGCTTTGCTTTATACTTGTGGCTGCCCTGCCCCTGCGTCAAGGGTGCGGCTTTCAATTGTCACGGTACAGTTGGCCCCTAACCGGGCTTTCTGGCCGCAATAAGTTGCCACCGTCTTCTGCCTTCATCAGAGCCCAAACCGTAAGGTCTGTACATGTATCTTAGTGTTGGCATTACCCTGCCTGAAGAGGCGAGACAGAGCCTTCTTGATCTCCAGAATCATTTTCTGGACGAAAGCTGGATCCCTGAGACGTTTCTGCGTCTGCCACTCTGTACGTTAGGGGACATTTCAGACCCCACCATTCTGGAAGAGTTAGACCACGGGTTAGCGGCAGTGCGGATGAATGATGCAGCCACCCTGCAGCCTGACGGTTTTGACATCTTTACCCGTAGAGACCGAATCACGCTTGAACTCAGAATTCGTTCGCCCGCTATCGATCACCTTTCCGTGAAAATACTCTCAGTGGTTAAGCGGGCTGGGGTTAAGACGGCGCGCCAGTTTTCGCCCCTCACCATCCCCATTGCCACTGTTACAACAACTCCACCGGAAGACGTCAGCGCCTGGATGCAACTGCATCACGGTGCCCCGTTTGAGGAGGTGACAATTTCCGAAATTACCCTTTTCAGCTCTTGGAAAAATGCTGAAACGACCCTGTTTGTTCCAGAGGCCGATTATTCGTTTACCGCTTTCTGAACAGCTCTTTTTCTCTTGTTATAACATATTCTGTGGCGACAGATAGCAGCTTGGTTGTGAGGTGATATACGGTCTCTACACCGCTGTAACCGCTACATAATATCTATCGATCTGGTATCAGCTATTCATCTGGCGTGATTGACAGGGCGGAGCCTGATTGGCTGAGTGTCCCAAACCGGACTGCCGGCTTTATTGTCTTTTTTCCTCACCTTAATACCAGTCGAGGACACTAACGCATGACCCGCCCCGCCTCCGCCAAGAGACGTTCGCTGCTAGGAATTCTCGCGGCCGGAACGATCTGCGCCGCATCTGTGCCGTTTGCAGCACTCCCTGCCCATGCTGATAGCCTGGGCAACACGGGAGAAGCGATCATCCACGCGGATGATCACCCTGAAAACTGGCTCAGCTACGGCCGGACCTATACCGAGCAGCGCTACAGCCCGCTGGAAGACATCAACAAGTCCAACGTGGGCAATCTGAAACTGGCCTGGTATTTTGACCTTGATACCAACCGCGGTCAGGAAGGTACGCCTCTGGTTGTGGATGGGGTGATGTACGCCACCACCAACTGGTCAAAAATGAAGGCGCTTGACGCGGCAACCGGCAAGCTGCTGTGGCAGTATGACCCCCGCGTCCCAGGCAACATTGCCGACAAAGGCTGCTGTGACACGGTTAACCGTGGTGCTGGCTACTGGAACGGCAAGGTGTTCTTCGGCACATTTGATGGCCGTCTGATTGCCCTGGATGCCAAGACCGGCAAGCTGGTGTGGGAAGTGAACACCATCCCCAAAGACGCCTCTCTCGGTCAGCAGCGTTCCTACACGGTTGACGGCGCAGTCCGCGTTGCCAAAGGTCTGGTTCTGATCGGCAATGGTGGGTCTGAATTCGGTGCCCGCGGCTTTGTTTCTGCCTTTGATGCAGAAACCGGCAAGATGAAATGGCGCTTCTACACGGTTCCCAACAACAAGAACCAGCCTGACCACGCTGCATCAGACAACGTGCTGATGAGCAAAGCCTACAAGACCTGGAGCCCCACAGGCGCCTGGACTAAGCAGGGCGGCGGCGGCACGGTCTGGGATTCCATCGTGTATGATCCGGTGGCTGATCTGGTCTATCTGGCCGTTGGTAACGGGTCTCCATGGAACTACAAATACCGTTCTGACGGGATTGGCGACAACCTGTTCCTGGGCAGCATCGTCGCTGTTAAGCCAGAAACCGGGGAATATGTCTGGCACTTCCAGGAAACCCCAATGGACCAGTGGGATTACACCTCGGTTCAGCAGATCATGACGCTTGATATGCCGATCAACGGTGAAAACCGTCACGTCATCGTTCATGCGCCTAAGAACGGCTTCTTCTACATTCTAGATGCCAAAACGGGTGAATTCCTGTCCGGCAAAAACTACGTGTACCAGAACTGGGCACAGGGTCTGGACCCCAAGACCGGCCGCCCCATCTACAACCCGGACGCGCTTTATACGCTGAACGGCAAGGAATGGTACGGTATTCCGGGTGATCTGGGTGGTCATAACTTTGCCGCCATGGCCTACAGCCCCAAAACCGGACTGGTTTACATCCCGGCGCAGCAGGTTCCGTTCCTGTATAAAAACCAGGTTGGTGGCTTCAAGGCACACCCTGACTCCTGGAACCTTGGTCTGGACATGAACAAGGCTGGTCTGCCGGATACTCCGGAAGCCCGCACCGCGTTCATGAAAGACCTGAAGGGCTGGATTGTCGCCTGGGACCCCAAAAAGCAGGAAGCTGCCTGGACTGTTGACCATAAAGGTCCATGGAACGGTGGTATTCTGGCAACTGGTGGTGACCTGCTGTTCCAGGGTCTGGCGAATGGTGAATTCCACGCCTACGACGCGACGAACGGTGCAGACCTGTTCCACTTCGATGCACAGAGCGGCATCATTGCTCCGCCCATCACCTATAAGGCGCAGGGCAAGCAGTATGTGGCGGTCGAAGTGGGTTGGGGCGGTATTTATCCGTTCTTCCTGGGTGGTCTGGCCCGTACGTCTGGCTGGACAGTCAACCACTCCCGCGTTGTTGCCTTCTCGCTTGACGGTAAGGCTGAACTGCCTCCGCAGAACGACAAGGGCTTCCTGCCTGTCAAACCGCCTGCGCAGTATGACACCAAGGTAACTGACAACGGCTACTTCCAGTTCCAGACCTATTGCGCTGCCTGCCATGGCGACAACGCAGAAGGTGCCGGTGTGCTGCCTGACCTGCGCTGGTCTGGTTCCATCCGCCATCAGGACGCGTTCTACAACGTGGTCGGCCGTGGGGCTCTGACGGCTTATGGTATGGATCGCTTCGATACCAGCATGAAGCCTGACGAAATCGAAAGCATTCGTCAGTTCATCATCAAGCGTGCGAACGACACCTATCAGCGCGAAGTGGATGCTCGCAAGAATGACAAGGGCATTCCAGAAAACCCGACTCTCGGCATTGCGCCGTAATGGTCCGGCTCAGTCATGACGTCATTCGGCACACAAGCGACACAGTGGTAAAAACGATGATCAAAGGACTAAAAGCCGCTCTGGGAGCGGTCACAGTCGGGCTTCTGGCAGGCACTTCTCTGGCCCACGCACAAAGCACTGACGATGAACTGGTGAAAAAAGGCGCGTATATTGCGCGCCTGGGTGACTGCGTAGCGTGTCATACAGCGCTGCACGGTCAGGTGTATGCCGGTGGTCTGTCTATTCAGACCCCCATTGGCACCATCTATTCCACCAACATCACGCCAGACCCCACGCACGGGATTGGCACCTACACGTTCAAAGAGTTTGATGAAGCTGTGCGTCACGGCGTCCGTAAGGACGGCAGCACGCTTTATCCGGCCATGCCTTATCCTGCATTTTCACGCATGACGCAGGATGACATGAAGGCGCTGTATGCGTACTTCATGCATGGTGTGAAGCCGGTAGCCCAGCCAAACCATGCAGCCGATATCTCATGGCCGCTGTCCATGCGTTGGCCGCTGTCCATCTGGCGTTCCGTCTTTGCCCCGACACCAAAAGACTTCACCCCTGCCCCCGGCACGGATGCGGACATTGCCCGTGGTGAATATCTGGTAACAGGTCCGGGCCATTGCGGTGCGTGCCATACGCCCCGTGGTTTTGGCATGCAGGAAAAAGCGCTTGATGCCGCTGGTGGCCCAGACTTCCTGGGTGGTGGTGCGCCGATCGATAACTGGATTGCCCCAAGCCTGCGGAACGACCCCGTTCTGGGTATTGGCCGCTGGTCTGAAGAAGATGTGTATCAGTTCCTGAAATCTGGCCGTATTGACCATTCTGCCGTGTTCGGTGGCATGGCTGACGTGGTTGGCTGGAGCACGCAGTACTTCACGGATTCCGACCTGCACGCCATGGCGAAATATCTGAAATCACTGCCGCCGGTTCCGCCTGCTCGTGGTGATTACAAATATGACCCATCAACTGCACAGGCTCTGGATGCCAACAATACGTCGGGCACACCGGGTGCAAGCGTCTATGTTGAACAGTGCGCAATCTGCCATAGAAATGATGGTGGTGGTGTAGCTCGTATGTTCCCGCCGCTGGCTGGCAACCCGGTTGTCGTGTCTGAAAACCCGACATCTGTGGCCCACATCATTGTGGCTGGTGCGGTTCTGCCGCCCACCAACTGGGCTCCTTCTGCGGTCGCAATGCCTGGCTACAAGAATGTTCTGTCTGACCAGCAGATTGCGGATGTAGTCAACTTCATCCGTGTTTCCTGGGGTAACAAGGCTCCGGCCAACGTTACGGCAGCAGATATTCAGAAGCTGCGTGTTAACCATGCCCCCATTTCCACCTCTTCCTGGGGCTTTGGTGGCAATGACACGGCAACATGGGGTGTCTTCCATCCGCAGCCTTACGGCGCTGGCTGGACGTTCTCTCCGCAGACCCACACGGGTGAAGACGCTGCCCAGTAAGGTAGCTTCTTCTTCCACCTCGCTCCGTAACCGGAGCGAGGGTTCTGCAAAAAACACCGCGGTGGCAGCATCGCGGTGTTTTTTTATGCGCCAGTCAGGTTCTTGTTAAAACACGCCCGGCACCACATATGCTGGGTATGATTGACTTGCCCCCCACCTTTTTTGCTGAACGAATTGTCATCCTGACGGGTGCAGGCATCAGTCAGGAATCAGGCCTTGCGACATTTCGGGACGAAGGCGGATTATGGGCAGCACACGCAATTGAAGATGTGTGCACGCCAGAAGGCTTTTTACGAAACCCGGCTTTGGTTGATGATTTTTACAACCAGCGTCGTAGGGAAGTACAGTCAGCACAACCGAATGCCGCCCATCATGCTTTGGCGGATTTAGAAGCCGCATTCCAGACGCATCATGGCGAAAAATACACCAACCACTTTCTGCTGATTACCCAGAACATAGACCCCTTACATGAACGGGCGGGAAGCAAATCTCTGGTGCATATGCATGGGGAACTTGAGCGTATTCTGTGCCAGACATGCCAAAAAACGTTCGCTTGGGTAGATGACTGCCTGCCAGACACACCATGCCCCCACTGCCAGCACAACACCTTACGGCCGGATGTCGTCTGGTTTGGCGAGATGCCTTACCACATGACCAGAATTGAAAAAGCACTGGCAGAGTGCACTCTGTTTGTTGCCATAGGCACATCAGCCACGGTCTGGCCTGCTGCCGGATTTGTGCAAACGGCGTCTCATCACGCCCATACGGTTGAATTGAATCTTGCGCCATCGGGCGCATCTGGGCTGTTTGATGAAGTGCTCTATGGCCCAGCGACAAAAATTGTACCGCGCTATGTAAAAGGACTGGCGCAAGCATGAAAACGCTGTTTGCCACACAGCCTGTTACACAAACAGATATCACTGATGAGGCTGTTTCCTGCTTTCTGAAAGAAATCAGAAACTGCAAAGCCTGTGCCGGAAAACTCCCTTTTGCGCCTCGCCCCGTTATTAATTTCTCACCCAAAGCACGTATTCTGATTGCAGGGCAAGCGCCCGGTACGCGTGTGCATGAAACAGGTATTCCGTTTAACGACGCATCCGGTGATCGTTTGCGGGCATGGTTAAATATGGACCGCTCTCTTTTTTACGATAAAGAGCAAATTGCCATTGTCCCTATGGGGTTATGCTATCCTGGCGTTCTACCAAAGGGGGGAGACAGACCACCGCCACCTGAATGTGCGTCTTTATGGCGGGAGCGTATCCTCTCCTTTCTTCCCAATATTCAGCTTACGCTTCTGGTTGGCTCCTATTCGCAGAACCACACGCTTGGGAAAGGAAAAGTGTATGATCGAACTTTGAATTTTGAACATTATCTACCGGATTACTTTCCCCTTCCGCACCCATCATGGCGTACAGGCGCATGGGAACGAAGCACACCGGAGTTTCAGGAACGCGTTATCCCTGCACTCCGAAAACAGGTTAAAACAATCCTTGGGCAGTAATGTTTTTCTTACTTGGAAAACCATTTACTGAAAAATATTCTTACGCTTTTTATTAATTATTCAGAAATTTTGACTTTAGATATTCAGCATTCACCCCGAAGTGCCGGAAAGAAGTAAACGTGCTTCCTTTCGGCGGCCATGTTTACAGCACAAGAAGAATACGAATGTCATTTACGTTGGTCAACGTCGGTCCCGTAATGACAAGATCACCAATTTCCTTGAAATAGCTATAGCTATCATGTCTTTTTAGAAAATCTTCTGCACTTACACCGGCTTTTTCACCACGTGCCAGAGTGTCTGGTGTGACAATAGCACCCGCTGCATCTTCCGTGCCGTCTATGCCATCGCTATCACCAGCCATCGCCCAGATACCGCTTTCCCCACCAAGCGCCTGTGCACAGGCCAGAAGAAATTCCGTATTGCGCCCCCCCCGGCCAGGGGTTTCGCCTTTTTTGATGGTAACCGTTGTTTCACCGCCGCTCAACAAAACAGCCGAGGCTGAAACAGGCACGCCATGTTGTTTTACAGAACGGGCAATTCCTGAAAAAACAATACCAGCTGAACAACTTTCGCCTTCAATCGCATCCCCTAAAATGACAGGCGTAACGCCTGCTTTGCGGGCGACATCCGCAGCGGCCTGGAGCGCCATGAACGGGGTCGCAATCATGGTCAGGCTATTACCCTCTGCCACAGCAGGCGTGTCCTGCCGCGCATGGTCGGCTTCACGCTTTAAAAGCGCCAATGCCGAGTCAGGGAGCGTCAGGTCATATTTACGAACAATACGCAGGGCATCTAACGCAGTTGTCTGGTCGGGCACTGTTGGGCCGCTGGCTATAACGGATGGATCATCACCCGGCACATCGCTGATAACGAATGTTGCCACCCGTGCGGGGTACGCAGCCTGTGCCAGTCGCCCCCCCTTGATTGCCGAAAGATGACGGCGAACAGTATTCATTTCCGTAATCGTTGCGCCTGAATGAAGCAGGTCTTTTCCGATCTGCTTTTTTTCTTCAAGCGTGATGCCCTCAGCCGGCAGAGAAAGAAGGGATGATCCCCCTCCTGAAATCAGAGCAATCACCAGATCATCCGGCCCCAGCCCGTCAACGGCTTTCAGAATGGCACGCGCAGCCTGCTCGCTCCGTTCATCGGGAACAGGGTGAGACGCTTCCAGAATGGTAATATGCTGGGTGGGGACAGCATGTTCGTCACGCGTTACGACAACGCCTTCCAGCGTGACATCGGGCCAGGCGGCTTCCAGCGCTGCTGCCATGGCGGCAGAGGCCTTCCCGGCCCCGACCACAACACATCTGCCTGTTGGCTTTTCCGGTAGTGCCTGTGCCAACACCTGGGATGGGCTGGCACTCGCAACGGCGGCATCAAACATTTCCCGCAGAAAAGCTCTGGCTCGTTCTGCCGACCATTCCGCGCTGTTTTGGTCACCATTGGATGCAGTAACGGGCACAGGCACACCATCAGACATCAAAACTCTCCCTTTCCGGTATTTTTCTTTTTCTCGAGAGACTGAACATTCGAGTTGTTATGACAGTCGATGACTCTTTTTAACGCGAGAACCGAATGGCGACGTTAAAAACCATTGTAAAAAGGCAATTTCTATCTTTCACCTTTCTGTGATGGTCGCTTCTACAACTTGCTGTCCCTATGGATGGAGGATGGCTAAACGCTAACAGCCACTCCTCCCTCTGCAACAGAACAGTCTGCTTCGGCTCTAAAGAAGTGTTTCGAAGTCCAGTCCGAAATCAAGGGCTTTGACTGAATGGGTCAGCCACCCCACAGACAGCAGATCGACCCCTGTTTGCGCTATAGCGGGTGCAGTCTGCGGGGTAATGCCGCCCGAGGCTTCTGTCAGCAGGCGCCCATCAATCATGGTCACACAGGTGCGCAAATCAGCAAGGGACATATTATCCAGCAAGACGGCATCAACCTTTTCACCGTCTAGAAGCTCCTGCAGTTGGTCGGGCGTATCCACTTCCACTTCAATTTTCACCATATGCCCGGCAGCTGCACGGGCGCGGGCCACGGCGGTCTGCACACTGCCCGCCAACGCAATATGGTTATCTTTAATCAGAATGGCATCATCCAGCCCCAACCGATGACTAACCCCGCCGCCTGCCCGGACCGCGTATTTCTGAATAGCGCGCAAGCCCGGCAGCGTTTTGCGCGTGCAGCACAGCCGCGCTTTCGTACCCGCCATCCCCTGCACAATAGCCGCCGTAGCCGTGGCAATACCGCTAAGATGCGACAGAAAATTCAGCCCAACGCGCTCGCCGGTCAAAATAGAGCGTGCGCTCCCTTCCACGGTCGCCACGACATCATCGGGCGCAAGCTGTTCACCCTCCGCCTTGAGGCGCTGAAAAGTCAGAGACGGGTCGATCAGATGGAAAGATAACCGAGCGAGATCAAGCCCCGCCAGAACCCCAGCCTCGCGGCTACGCATAACCACACGCACTCTGTCTTCTGCGCCAATAACAGCGTCGGTGGTCAGGTCTCCCCCGCGTCCCAGATCTTCCAGAAGGCCCGCACGCACCAGTGGTTCCAACATAATATCCGGCAGGGACGGCACCATCAGGCTTTCTCCAGTTCACGCTTAGACAACAGACAGTGGGGTTCAGTGAACGATCAGGACGATATTAAACCGCCAACATCCGCTCAATCGACAACCGGGCGCGGTCAGCTATGGCAGGGTCAACCTCAACCTTCACTTCCATCTGCTCCAATGCCTTGCGAATAGAGGACAGCGTTATCCGCTTCATATGCGGGCACAGGTTACAGGGGCGAACAAGATCAACTTCAGGGTGCAGGGCCGCCAGATTGTCGCTCATGGAACATTCGGTCACCAGCAACACGCGGGACGCTTTGCCTGACGCCACGAAGTCTGACATGCCTGCTGTTGACCCGGCAAAATCTGCTTCCGCCACCACTTCTGGCGGGCATTCAGGGTGCGCCAGTACAACCAGATCGGGGTAGGCTTTACGCCATTCGCGGATTTCCTGCGGGGTGAAGCGTTCATGCACTTCACAATGCCCCTTCCATGTAATGACTTTGACCCCGGTTTCATTGGCCACATTCTGGGCCAGAAATTCATCAGGGATCATGATCACTTCATCCACGCCCAGACTTTCAATGACTTTTCGGGCGTTGCCGGATGTGCAGCAAATGTCGCTTTCGGCTTTTACGGCGGCAGAGGTATTCACGTAGGTCACCACCGGCACACCGGGATACCGCTGGCGCATCAGCCGCACGTCTTCTGCCGTGATGGATTCAGCCAGAGAACACCCGGCCTGGGCAGATGGAAGCAGAACCGTTTTAGACGGATTCAACAGTTTGGACGTTTCGGCCATGAACTCGACGCCTGCCATGACCATGATATCGGCTTCGACTTCCTGCGCCTTTCGGGCCAATGCAAGGGAGTCGCCCGTAATGTCAGCAACACAATGGAAGATTTCTGGCGTCTGATAATTATGCGCCAGAATAACCGCGTTATGTTTCTGCTTCAGCTCCAGAATGGCCGCAATATCCTCGGCAAAGGCGGGCCATTCCATTGCGGGAATGACGTGGCGCACGCGGTCATACATGGCATCTGCACGGTCTTGCCACACGGATGAGTCGGGAAACCGGATCATATGTTCTTATCCAACCGCAGGAATGGGGGGCGCATCAGTCTTTACGGGAACAAATCATTCAGGGCCATCTTCTCTTCCCCTTCGCTTAGTGGGGGCGAGAAATACGAAAGCCCGGACCCTAACCGCACCGGCCGCTGATCTGTAGGGTCAATAGCAGGGCTGGCCCACACATATGTGTGAAGCACCCCCGCTCAATGCCAGAGCCTATGAGCCTGCTGCGGTCTTTTTTTCTGGAAAAGCCTGATCGAGATAAGGCGAGGACGCATCAAAAAAAGCCTGATTTTGCGCCAGCTCCGTTTCGATCACTCGCAGGCTGGCCAAAGCCCGCAGCATCTCCACCCGCACCGAAAGATTGGTCTCGCTCTGCTCACGCTGCACCAGATACAGCACGGCCAGATGCGTTGCCCGTGATGTACGGCCATACTGACCACCATACCGGCCCGTAAAACGCTGCATGCGGTTCATCATCGCTTGAGTGGCCCGCTGTGCGCCGGGTGGCAGTACGCCGCGCGCCAGAATATGACGCAGGCGCAGCACGTTCAGCCCGATTGTCATGCTGGACAGCACGCCACTAAGATAACTTTCCAGAACATACGATTTTCTGCCGCCCGTCATGGAAGACAGACGCACAAAATTATCCACGCCACGCCCCACAACCTCGGCTGGCAAAGGGGGTGTACGCCACGCGGCCAAATGACGTAGCCAGCGCAGAATATCCAGCCGCATGTCCCACCGCAGGCCATCAGGGTCAAACGGCAGAAAGACGCGATACATCCACATGGCAAATATCATGGCCAGCAACAGCGGCAGTGCCGTATTGAAATACAGGATTTCATCCATACGGCCCTGATTGAGAGGCCCAACCAGAATGGGCAAAAACAGATTATACGCCACGGCCGCCAGAACCAGCGGCACATAGGCAAACGCCAAACCACCCAGAAGCATGGGAATGGACAGGCACATGGCCAGCATCTCATACGTTGTAGGCTGCGCCATGACCCACAGGTCCAGCAATCCGCACATGCCAATAACGCACACCGTGCCGTGCAAAAAAGCCTGCGTTGCCACTGCCGGTTGTTCCAGCGTGGAGAACAGAGCGCAGACAATGGCGACAAACATCATGAACGTCAGGCCATCGGGCCATGCTGTAGCCACCCAGATCAACCCGGAACAGAAAATGGTGACAGACGCCCGCAAGCTGTTGGTAAATGCCACCCGCCAGTCACGATAAGTCCGCATCCCATAGCGAAAATGATCATGCGGCTGCGGGTTGCGGCTCATTTCAAACTGCTCAAGCGAAAGACGCAGTTCATCAAGCATTTCGCTAAGTTTATGAAGAAGCTGCCCTTCGCGGGAAAGCGCACGTTCCAGTGGCAGATCAACCGGCGGATGCGTGGCTGCCACCATTTCGTCTTCCAGACTGGTGGCAGCCAGTTCGCGGCAGGTGGAATCAAGCAGGGTCAGGTCATTCAACACAGGCTGAATGGGTTGGCCATTCCCCAACCTGTCTGGCAGGTTTTTCAGAAAGCTACCGACCTGCACAGAAACATCCTGATAATGGGTGCCTTGGCTATTGGGCACAGCCAGCAGGGCGGACAGTTCCATACCGCGTGACATCAGCACCGTCATGGCGGCCAAAGCCGCACGGGCGTGGTCGCCTTCATGCTGGTGTTTGCCCATCTCAATTTCAGCAAACTCCACCTGATCGCTTAATGTCAGGATAGTGCCAAACACATCGGGCGAGTGGGTGACAGCCTGCCGGTCTCCGCGCAGCATATTGACCAGTGCGCGGGTGGCACCGCCTAACGCCTGTACAAAATTGGTCGCCAGCCGGTTTCTGGCCCGGTTTTCAAGCCGATACTGAAACAGGGACGAAATTGTGGTTTCAATAACAATGCCCAACGTAATATACGTTGCACGCGCCATGGCAATTTCAAAAATATGGTCCGGTGCCAGAACACCATCCAGCGCAATAATGGCGTAGGTAAAACCGGACGCCCGCATGCCGTGAATACGGTAGTTGGTCATGGCGGCAGGGCCGGGCAGCAACGTGCCAACAAAGCAGAATGCCCCGATACCACCTGCCAGACACAACAGATACAACAGTGGTGCCTGCGGCATACAGGCCACAAGCACAATGGCGCAGAGAGTACCCACCACCATGCCGAACATATGCCAGCGCGCTTTGGCGATGGATTTACCGCGCGTGCCCTGTGCAACCATCCAGACGGTCAGGGCTGCCCATTGCGGACTGCCCAGTTCCCACCACAACGCAATTCCCAGCGCGATAAGAGAGGAGATGGTTGTGCGCAGAGCATACCCGAAGGACAGCAGGTCAGGCGCTATCAACCAGCGAAAATGGTCCAGCTTGCGCGGCGGCCCGTTGCCCAGCAGGGTTTGCCGGGTCATAGCCGCCAGAGCCTGATAAAACTGGCTCAAAGACAAAGCTGCACTTCTCATGCAGCCAGCCGCCAGCCATTACGGGTCAGTAATCCTGCCATAGGGGTTACATACCCTATGGCAGCAGAAAACAGTATTCACACCTCGTATGCTCTGCCTGCCTAGATCAGACAGTCAAATAGCGGTGTGCCTTCTGTGGAAGTCAGTCTTCGTAGGAGACGAGGCTTTTGACAGGCACATCCAGCTTATCACGGCCACCCAGACCGGTCAGTTCGACCAGCAAAGACGCGCCAACCACGTTTGCACCAGCCTTACGCAGCAGCGTGACAGAAGCTGACAGAGTACCGCCTGTTGCCAGCAGATCATCCATAACCACAACGCGTTGGCCAGGTTTGATAGCGTCATCCTGAATCTGAAGCGTATCGCTCCCGTATTCCAGATCGTACGTGTGCGAGATTGTGCCACCCGGCAGTTTGCCCGGTTTACGCAGCATCAGCAGCCCGCAACCAAGACGGTCAGCCAGCGGCGCGGCAGTCAGAAACCCGCGGGATTCGACAGCTGCCAGCATGTCAGGCTCCCACGGCGCAATCTGGCGGGCAAGGCGACCCATGGCAATCTGCCACGCATCGGGTTCACGCATCAGGGTGGAGATATCGTAAAACAGGATACCGGGTTTGGGGAAATCCGGAATATTCCGAATATAACGCTTCAGGTCGATCTCCTCGCGCTTCGTCATGTTCCGTGATCTTCCTTTCTGCTGTGCGGCACGCCGGTTCTGCACCCGCAGCCCCCTGAACGACCTGTTTTACTCTGCCTTTTCCGGCCCTGTACCAAAGCCCGTGCGGCAACCGGCACCCGCTCTAGCCTGCGGTGCCTGCGTTGGGCAAGAGAGAACAGACGCTATCAGACGTCTGCCCGCGCCCCCAGAGCCGAGGTAACAGCTTGCATCAACCCATCCCGCCGGAACGGTTTGGCCAGAAGACGCGCCCCCTCCACCGCGCCGGGGGGGCTGGGACTGTCTGGGGTCAGGTCGCCCGACATATAGACCACGGCCATATCCTGATATCGTCCAGCCAGCACGCGGGAGAGAGTGATGCCATCAAGCGGGCCGGGTAATTGCATATCTGTCACCAGCAGATCAAGCTTGCCTTCCGCCGCAGCGGCGACATCAAACGCCTGTTCTCCATCCCCGGCTTCCAGAACGCGATGACCCGCCATGCTTAAGATAGTGACAACAATATCGCGAATCGCGGCATCGTCTTCGACCACCAGCACCTGAAGTTGGCGCGATTCGGAGCAGGCAACGGCCTGCGCGGGGCGGGGTAAAGCAACTTCTGGCATGTCCATGCAGTCAACAGCACGCGGCAGCCACAAAGAAACCTCCGTCCCACGGGCACCGCCTGTTGCAACCACAACCCGGCCTTTCACCTGTTGTGAAAACGCCAGCACCATGGCCATCCCCAACCCGGTGCCTGCTCCTTCTTCCTTTGTGGTGAAAAAGGGCTCGAACAGATGATGCAGAACCTCATCGGTCATGCCAGAACCACTATCAATAACGTCCAGCCTCACCCAATCACCCGCCGGGAGCGGCGTCGGGTCAGAGATAACGCGTCGATTCCGCCCGCCTTCTACCGGCAGACTCATAAGATCTGCATTGACCGAGAACGTGACGTTGCGTGCAACAATGCGCAGCCGTCCGCCGGTCGGCATGGCATCACGCGCATTGATCGCCAGATTCAGCACAGCACTTTCAAGTTGCGCCGGGTCAGCCCGCACGGTCCAGATATCCGAACCATCGCCACATTCCACAACAATCCGCGGCCCGATAATACGCCCCAGCAGGCCACCCAGAAAAGAGAACAGATCTGACAGGGACAACGAATCCGGCGTCGTGCTCTGACGGCGCATAAACGATAGTAACTGGCCAGTCAGCGCTTCCGATCGGCGGCCAGCATGGGTTGCGGCAGACAGATATTCCTGCCGCTGCTCTACATGCTCTGGCTGGTCGTGATCAGCCGCAAGTTCCAGATTCCCCAGAATAACGGTCAGCAGATTTTTGAAATCATGCGCAATACCGGCTGTCAGTTGCCCAAGGGCACGCAGTTTCTGGGCTTCACCCAGCGCGCGCTCGCTCCGCAGCCGCAGGCTGATATCGGCGGCTGTCAGCACAAACCCTCTGCGCCCTGCCGCGCCATCGGGGGCAAAAAACAGTGTGCGGCACAATTCAAGGTCAGCGCCGTTCATGCCTTTGCATTCCACCACCACTGGCGGCGCTTGCTCCCCAAGCGACAGGCTGGCCTCAATATGATCGAAAGGCTCAAGCAGCGGCACGCCCCCCACAACAAGCGTGGAACTTAGGGCATCGTAGGGCAGGCCGAATTTGAAAAAATCTTTCTCAAGCCCCAGCACCGTGGCCAGTTGTTCGTTCCAGTGCCACAGGCGGCCATCTGCACCAAACACCGCCACACCAAGGCTAAGACTATCAAGCGTAGCGCGAAGCCGCAGCGCCAGATCACGCGAGGAGGCCTCGGCTCGAGCCGCGGCCAGCGACGAGCGATCAAGCACCCAGCCTGCCGAAATCAGACTGAGCACACCCGTCAGAATACCCAGCAGCCCCAGACGACGTTGCCAGCTTGTATTGCGCAGCATGTTCGCCACACGATCAGCCTGATCGAGCGTGCTGACACGGCTGAGAACGGACAGGTTATCATCCAGACGGGTTAAAACCTGCTCACCTGCTGCCGGAATAGCCGTAACATCGGGCTTCCAGGATGCAATCTGCTGAAGGGCTTCCTCTACCGCTTTCAGTGGTTCGGCACGGCCCACGCCTTCGCGTTCATGCACAATGCGAAATGCTGTGTAGCCACTGCGGTCTTCCGCCAACTGGGTTACAGCACGGGCATAGCAGGTGGCATCAGCGGGCTGTTTGCGGGCCAGCCATCCATAATAGCAGATTCGGGCCTCACTGGTGGCATGGTGCAGATTGCGCAGATAGCTGCCTGCAGCCGTGCTTTGCCGGTCAAGGTCACCATGGTGGGCCATTTCATTGCCCAGTTCAATGCCCATTGTACCAAAGGTTACAATCAGCAACCCGGCACCTATCAGTGCCAGAATATGGGCCCGTCTTGCTGGATGCCGTGCCATGGAGGACTAGACTCCCTCTCCCGCCGCAAAAATCAGGACTGTGCAGCCCTGAAGGCATCAGTCAAGACCGCACGCCGTATAACGCCTCCACTCTTGCGCAACACGGCACGCAGAGAACTGGGCGAGCGGACTACGCAGCGGGACCTGATACCGCCGCAGTCTTGGGGCGCATGGCGCAGACCAGCAACATCATGATTGTGCCAAACAGCATACACCCGGCCATGGGCAATGCCGACGTGGTGGGGAACATGCCCAGCGCCACACCAGCCAGCGCCCCCAGAATATACTGCATTGTTCCAGCCAGCGCAGCCGCTGCCCCGGCCAGACTTGGGTGATCAGCTAAGGCACCCATCATGGCATTGGGGAAGATAATACCCGTTGGGGCCAACGTCATAAGCATGGCGGCAATAATCAGCCAGATCTGGTCATGCTTCCACGCTGGCCCGGCATACCAGTTGCCCCACACCACAATCCCAACCAGCAGCAATGCCCCGGTTACGGCCACCAGCACCGCACCCTGCAACAGCTTGCCAGAATCGATCCGTCCCACAAGCATGCCATTGACCTGAGACGCCCCGATCATGAACACGGAAAACACCCCGAACAGCATGGAAAAATGCAGCGGGGAAAACCCGAAGAT